>JAREIK010000551.1:115668-262813 GCA_029783825.1 Sapria himalayana | reverse complement strand
TTATAGATATTCTAATAATTATAAAATAAATTAAAAATCTATTATGAATCACATTGATATTACTTAAAATATAATATCATAACCTAAAATGATTTAAAAGCAAAGCAAAATATATTACTTAATAATAATTATTTGCTTTTAAATCTTTATTCTTTTTATTAGCTTATTTATTTTTTGATGAAAAATAATTTTTATAAATTATATTTTTAAATCATAATTTATTTTATAATTAATATATATTTTTATATATAAACCTAAAGATCAAAATAAATTTTATAAATTATAATGAAAACAAATAAAAATGAAATTTATTAATTATTATTTAGGGTATACCGGTTTAAAAGATAATATTTATAGGGGTATCAAGATTTTGTAGTTTAGTGATTTAAGTGTTTAGGCATTTAGTGGTTTATAGGTTTTATTTAAACAATAAAATAACAAAACCTAAAATGATTCAGAAGCAAAGCAAAATATATTACTATATAATAATTTTTTGCTTTAAATTTTTTTTCTTTTAAAAGGTTTATCTATAATTTTTTGATGAAAAACAATTTATATAAATTATATTTGTCTAACTCAATTTATTTTGTAAATAATATTTATATATAAATAAACAAATAAATAATTAAAATGAATATTTATAATTATAATGAAAAAAAATGTGATTTATTATTTATCATTTAAAATATAGCGGTTTAATTTAAATTATATCTGTCTCACTAATAATTTTTTTCGTAATTAATATTTCTATAAATTAAATTGATAAATAATTAAAATAAAAATTTAAAATTATACTGAATAAAAATTAAAATGTGTTTTATATTTTATTATTAATGTATACCAGTTTAATGATTTAAGTATTTAGAGGTTTTGTCGTTAGGAGTTTAGCGATTTATGTTTAACTCATAAATTATTTTATAATTAATACATATATAAAAATTAAAAACTAAACAATCAAAATGAATTTTTTAAATTATAATGAAAACAAATAAAAATGAAATTTATTTATTATTATTTAGGGTATACTGATTTAAAGGATTATCTATATAGAGGTATTGAGATTTTGTAGTTTAGAGGTTTTGTCTTTTAGGAGTTTAGCGATTTATGTTTTTAGGCATTTAGTGGTTTATTGGTTTTATTTAATAAATAAAATAACAAAAAAATTTGTAATTTTTTCTCATTTTCATAGGTTATAACCTTTGAAAATATAATAATATTTAAAATATTTTGAAATGTGAATAAAATATTTAGTTATAATAATATTAATAATTATATATGATATAAATTATATATAAATAATTTTATTGATAGATATTATAATAATGATCAAAAATTAAATTAATAAACTATTAATAATAAGATAGATATAAATTAAAAAATATTTACAAAACCCAAATTGATTCAAAAATACAGTATAAAATATTATTGGATAATAATTTTTAATTTTTAAATGTTTACTTCTTTTATAAGCGTATATATTTTTTTAATTAAAAATAAATTATTTAAATTATATTTATCGCACTCATAATTTATTTTATAATAAATATTTCTATAAAAATAAACTAATTAATAATTAAAAAGAATAAATAAACTATAATAAATAGAAATTAAAATTAGATTTATTAATTATTATGTATTATATAGCAGTTTAATGGTTTATGTATTTAGGTATTACGAGGTTTAGGTGTTTACTGATTTAATTATGTATGAATTTAGTGGATTATAGGTTTTATATAAAAAATAAAATAATAAAACATTTATTTTTATTAATTTTTGATATTTTCAAAGGTTATAACCTTTGAAAATATAATAAATTTTAAATCTTTTTCAAAAGTGAATTCAATATTTAGTTATAATAATCAATATATTTATATTTCATATTTCAACATAAACAATTTTAGTGATAGATATTCTAATAATGATCAAAAAATAAATTAATAATCTATTATTAATAAGATAGGTATCAATTAAAATATAATTACAAAACATAAAATGATTCATAAGCAAAGCAAATTATATTACTATATAATAATTTTTTTGTTTTGAAAGAATTTTTTATTTTAAAAAGTATCTATATTTTTTTGATTAAAAATAATTTATATAAATTATATTTGTCTAACTCATAATTTATTTTTTAATTAATATTTATATAAAAATAAAAAATTAATAATTAAAATGAATATTAAAAATATAATGAAAAAAAATGAGATTTATTATTTATTATTTAGGGTATTCCAGTTTAAATTAAGTTATCATTTTTAAATATAAGTTTATTTATTTTTCATCAAAAAAATATAGATAAACTTTTTATTAGAAAAAAAATTTCAAAACAAAAAATTATTATATAGTAATATATTTTGCTTTGCTTCTGAATCAATTTAGGTTTTTTAATTATATTTTAATTGATTTCTATTTTATTAATTATCGATTATTAATGTATTTTTTGATCATTATTAAAATATTTTATCAATAAAAATGTTTATATTGAATTTATATGATATATAAATATAAATCTTATTATAACTAAATATAGTATTTAAATTTTGATAAAAAATTTAAAATTATTATATTTTCAAAGGTTATAACCTTTGAAAATATCAATAAATATAAAAAATAAATTTTTTTATAAATAACACCTATAAACCACTAAATGCATACACAGTTAAATCAGTAAACTCTTAAACCACGTAATGCCAAAATTATATAAACCATTAAAACACTATATACTACTTAATAATTAATAAATCTAATTTTTAATTCTATTTATTATAATTTTAAATATTCATTTTAATGATTTATTAGTTTATTTTTATAGAAATATTTATTACAAAATAAATTATGAGTGCGACAAATATAATTTAAAAATATATATGCTTATAAAATAAGTAAAAATTTAAAAATTAAAAATTGTTATCCAGAAATATTTTTTAAATTAATTTTGAATCAATTTGGGTTTTGTAATTATTTTTTAATTAATATCTATCTTAATATCAATAGTTTATAAATTTAATTTTGATCATTATTATAATATATATCAATAAAATTGTTTATATTGAATTTATATGATATATAATTATTAACATTATTATAATTAAGTATTGTATTCACATTTCAAAAAATTTTAAATATTATTATATTTTCAAAGGTTATAACCTATGAAAATGAGAAAAAATTATAGAAATTTTTTTGATATTTTATTTTTTTAAATAAAACGTATAAACCACTAAAAGCCTAAAAACATAAATCGCTAAAATCCTAGATGAAAAAACATCTAAATACTTAATCCATTAAACTGGTATACAGTAATAATAAATCATAAATCTCATTTTAAATTTTATTCTAGTATAATTTTAAATTTTTATTTTAAATATTTATCAGTTTATTTTTATAGAAATATTAATTACAAAATAAATTATTAGTGAGAAATATCTAATTTAAATTAAACCGGTATCCCTAAATAATTAATAATAATATCATTTTTTTCATTATAATTTTAAATATTAATTTTAATTATTTATTTGTTTTTTTTATAAATATATTAATTACATAATAAATTATGAGTTAGACAAATATAATTTATATAAATTATTTTTCATCAAAAAAATATACATAAACTTTTTAAGAGAAAAAAAAAATTCAAAACAATTAATTATTATATAGTAATATATTTACTTTTCTTCTGAATCATTTTAGGTTTTGTAATTATATTTTAATTGATATCTATCTTATTAATAATAGATTATTAATAAATTTTTTTGATCATTATTAGAATATTTATCAATAAAATTGTTTATATTGAATTTATATGATATATAAATATAATGATTATTATAACTAAAAATTGTATTCACTTTAGAAAAAAATTTAAAATTTAATGTATTTTCAAAGGTTACAACCTTTGAAATATATCAAAAAATAACAAAAATAAATTTTTTGTTATTTTATTTTTTAAATAAAACATATAATCCACTAAATGCATATATAGGTAAATTAGTAAACTCCTAAATACATAAACCATTAAACCCCTATATACTACTTAATAATTAATAAATCTAATTTTTATTTTATTTATTATAATTTTAAATATTGATTTTAATTATTTATTAGTTTATTTTTATAAAATATTTATTACAAAAGAAATTAAGAGTGCGACAAATATAATTTAAATAATTTATCTTTAATTAAAAAAAATATACGCTTATAAAAAAGTAAAAATTTAAAAATTAAAAATTATTATACAGTAATTTATTATAGTTTAATCTTGAATCGATTTGGGTATTGTAAATATTTTTTAATTAATATCTATCTTATTATTAATAGTTTATTAATTTAATTTTTGATCATTATTATATTATCTATCAATAAAATTTTATATATTGAATTTAAATGATATATAATTATTAATATTAAAATACCTAAATAGTGTATTCACATTTCAAAAATTTTTAAATATTATTATATTTTCAAAGGTTATAACCTATGAAAATGAAAAAAAATTAAAATTTTTTTTTGTTATTTATTGTTTAAATAAAACCTATAAACCATTAAATGCCTAAAAACATAAATTTCTAAACTCCTAAACGATAAAACCTCTAAATACTTAAACAATTAAATTGGTGTACATTAATAATAAATCATAAATCTCATTTTAATTTTTATTCAATATAATTTTAAATTTTTATTTTAACTATTTATCTGTTTATTTTTATAGAAATATTAATTACAAAATAAATTATTAGTGAGATAGATCTAATTAAATAATTTGTATTTAATCAAAAAAAATATAAGCTTATAAAAATTGGCACAATTTAAAAAACAAAAATTTATTATTTAGTAAAATATTTCATTTTGATTTTGTATCATTTTAGATTTTGCATAATATCTATCAATATAATTATTTATATTGAATTTATATGATATATAATTATTAATATTATCAAAACTAAATATAGTATTCACATTTAAAAAAATTTAAAAATTGTTATTTTTTCAAAGGGTATAACCTTCAAAAATTAGAAAAAATAACAAAAAATAATTTTTTGTTATATCATTGTTTAAATAAAACTTATAAACCATTAAATACCAAAACACATAAATCTCTAAACTCCTAAACCCCGAAGCCCCTAAATACTTAAACCTTTCAACTCGTAAACCTTAAATATAATTTAAATAATTTATTGAAATATTAATTACAAAATAAATTATGAGTGATACAAATATAATTTAAATATTTATTTTTAATCAAAAAAATATATAATCTTATGAAATGATGCAAAAACTAAAAAACAAAAATTATTATTTAGTAATAAATTTACTTTGATTTTTAATAATTTTAGTTTTTGTAATTAAATTTTAATTTATATCTATCATATTAATAATAGTTTATTAAATAATTTTTTGATAATTGATATAATATCTATCAATAAAATTGTTTATATTTAGTTTATATTATATATTGTTATAAAAATTATTATTACTAAATATTGTATTCACATTTTTAAAAAATTTTAAAATTATTATATTTTCAAAGGTTATAATCTTTCAAAATTTGAAAAAATATCAAAAATAATTTATTTGTTATTTCATTATTTAAATAAAACCTATAAACCACTAATTGCCTAAATACTTAAATGAATAACTTCTAAATCTCAAAAACCCTAAATAGATAATTTTTTTAATCAGATATATCCTAAATAATAAACAATAAATCCATTTTTATTTTTTTCATTATAATTTTAAATATTCATTTTAATTATTTATTTGTTTATTTTTATATAAATATTAATTACAAAATAAATTATGAGTTAGACAATTATAATTTTTATAAATTATTTTTCATTAAAAAAGTATAGATAAACTATTTAAATAAAAAAAATAAAAAATAAAAAATTATTATATAATAATATAATTTGCTTTGCTTCTGAATCATTATTGGTTTTGTAATTATATTTTAATTGATATCTATCTTATTAATAATAGATTCTTTATTTATTTTTTGCTTATTATTAGAATATTTATTAATAAAATTATTTATATTGAATTTATATGATATATAAATATAATGATTATTATAACTAAATATTGAATTCACTTTTGAAAAAAATATAAAAATTATTACTTTTTCAAAGTTTATAACCTTTGAAAATGTGAAAAAATAAAAAAAAATATTTTATTTGATATTTCATTGTTTAAATAAAACGTTTAAACCACTAAATGCCTAAACACTTAAATCAACAACTCCTAAATCTCTAAAACCCTAAATAATAAATAATAATCCTTTTAAACCGGTAACCCTAAATAATAAATAATAAATCTCAAAATTATTTTTTTCATTATAATTTTAAATAATCATTTTAATTATGTATTTTCTTATTTTTATATAATTATTAATTACAAAATAAATTATGAGTTAGACAAATATAATTTATATAAATTTTTTTTCATTAAAATGAAAAATAATTTATTTTAAAAGAATAAAAAATTTCAAAACAACAAATTATTATATAGTAATATATTTTGCTTTCTTCTGAATCATTTTTATATAGTAATATATTTTTAATCTAAATATTATTATTTAGTAATATATTTTGATTTGATTTTGAATCATTGTGTTATGTAAATATATTTTAATTATTATTTATATTATTAATAATAGTTAATTAATTTAATTTTTGATCATTATTATGATTTCTATCATTAAAATTGTTTATAGTGAATTTATATGATATATAATTAGTAAGATTAATATAATTATACATAGTATTCACATCTAAAAAATTTTAAAAATTATTTTATTTTCAAAGGTTATAACCTTTGAAATTCAGAAAAAATTAAAAAAAAAATTATTTTTTTATATAAATAAAACCTATAAACCACTAAATGCCTAAAAACATAAATTGATAAACTCCTAAATGACAAAACTCCTAAATAATCAAATCATTAAATAGGAATACCACATATAATAAATTATAAATCTCATTTTAATTTGTATTCATTATAATTTTAATTATTCATTTTAATTATTTATTAGTTTATTTTTTATAGAAATATTAATTACAAAATAAATAATGAGTTAGACAAATATAATTTTAATAATTTATTTTTATTCAAAAAAAATACGCTTATAAAAAGAAGTAAAAATTTAAAAACAAAAAAGTATTATTTAGTAATATATTGTACTTTGATTTTGAATCATTATATATAGGGTTTGCAATTATATTTTAATTGCTATCAATCTTATTAATAAAAGTTTATTAATTTATTATTTGATCATTTCTATAATATCTGACAATAAAATTACTTATATTCAATTTAAATGTCTTATAATTATTAAGATTATTATAACTAAATATTATATTTACATTTGAAAAAAATTTAAAAATTATTATATTTTCAAAGGTAACCTTCAAAAATGATAAAAAATCACAAAAATAATTTTTTATTATTATTTTATTATTTAAATAAAACTTATAAACCACTAAATGCCTAAACATTTAAATCTCTAGACTCCTAAACACCAAAATCCCCTAAATACTTAAACCATTAAACATATATAACCTAAATAATAAATAATAAATCTCATTTTTATTTGTATTCATTATAATTTTAAATATTCATTTTAATTATTTTTTAGTTTATTTTTATAGAAATATTAATTACAAATTAAATAATGAGTGAGACATATATAATTTAAAGAAATTATTTTTTATGAAAAAAATAAGCTTATGAAAATAAACAAAATATCAAAAATTTAAAATTTTATTTAGTAATATAATTTACTTTGATTTTGAATTATTTTGTTTTCTGCAAATATATTTTAATTAATATATATCATATTAATAATAGTTTATTATTTTATTTTTTGATCATTATAATAATATATAATAAAAAAATTTTTTATATTTAATTTACAACAAATATAATTTTTAAGATTATTATAACTAAGTATTGTATTCCTATTTTATAACTATTAAAAAATTATTATATTTTAAAAGGTTATAACATTTGAAAATCACGAAAATTCATAAATATAAATTTTTTAATATTTCTTTGATTAAATAAAACCTATGAACACCTAAATGTGTAAACATATAAATCAATAAACTCATTAAACCCAAAACCACAAAAAACTAAAACTATTAAATAGTTATACCCTATATAATAAATCATAAATCTCATTTTTATTAGTATTCATTATAATTTTAAATATATCTTTTAATTATTTATTAGTTTATTTTTATAAAAATATAAATTAAAAAATAAATTATTAGTGAGACAAATATAATTTAAATGACTAATTCGATATCCATAAAACCTATAAATCACTAAATGACTAAATTCTAAAATGACTAAACTCCAAAACTCCAAAGCCCATAAATACTTAAAACATTAAATTAGTATAGTCCAAATAATAAATCATAAATCTATTTTTTATTAGTATTCATTATAATTTTAAATATTCATTTTAATTATTTATCAGTTTATTTTTAATGACATATTAATTACAAAATAAATTATTAGTGCGACATATATAGTTTAAATAATTTATTTTTCATTAAAAAATGCTAATAAAAAAGGCAAATTTTTAAAAATAAATAATTATTATTTAGTAATATATCTTATTTTGATTTTGAATCATTTTAGATTTTACAATTATATTTTAATTTATATCATTCTTATAAATACTAGTTTATTAATTTATTTATTGATAATTATTATTATATCTATCAATAAAATTATTAATATTGAGTTTACATTATATATAATTATTAAGATTATTATAACTAAATATTATATTCACATTTAAAAAAAATTAAAAATTATTATATTTTCAAAGGTTATAACCTTCAAAAATTAAAAAAAATCTAAAAATAAAATTTTTTTTATCATTCTTTAAATAAAAACTATAAATCACTAAAGGTCTAAACAATTAAATCACTAAACTCCTAAACCACAAAATACCTAAATACTTAAATCATTAAACCGGTATATCATGAATAATAAAGAATAAATCGCAATTTTATTTGTATTCATTATAATTTTAAATATTAATTTTTATTATTTATTAGTTTATTATTATAGAATTATAAATTACAAAATAAATTATGAGTAAGACAAATATACTTTAAATAATTTATTTTTAATAACAAAAATATAAACTTATAAAAAAAGCAAAACATTAAAAAAATTATTATTTAGTAATATAATTTATTTTGATTTGAATAAATTTACATTTTGCGAATACTTTTTAAATAATATATATTTTATTCATAATAGTTTATTAATTTATTTTTTGATCATTATTATAATATCTAGCAATGTAATTATTTATATTGAATTTAAATGACTTATATTTATGAAGATTATTATAGATAAATATTATATTTAGATTTTAAAAAAATTTAAAAATTATTATATTTTAAAAAGGATATAACCTTCAAATATTAGAAAAAATAAAAAAAATAAATTTTATGTTATATCATTATTTAAATAAAACTTATAAACCACTAAATCCATAAACACTTAAATCTACTAAACTCCTTAACACAAAAGCCCCTAAATACTTAAACCTTTAAACTCGTAAACCTTAATTATAATATAATAATTTATTAAAATATTAATTACAAAATAAATTATGAGTGATACAAATTTAATTTAAATAATTTATTTTATCATCAAAAAAAAATATAAGCTTATAAAAAGAAGCAAAAACTAAAAAACAAAAATTATTATTTAGTAATAAATTTTACTTTGATTTTGAATAATTTTAGGTTTTGCAATTATATTTTCATTTATATCTATTATATTAATAATAGCATATTAATTTATTTTTTAATAATTGATTTAATATCTATCAATAAAATTGTTTATATTTAGTTTATATTATATATAATTATAATGATTATTATTAGTAAATATTGTATTCACATTTTTTTAAAAATTTAAAATTATTATATTTTCAAATATTATAACCTTTAAAAATGTGAGAAAATATCAAAAATAATTTTTTTATTATCTCATTATTTAAATAAATCCTATAAACTACTAAATGCTTAAACACTTAAACCAATAACTCCGAAATCTCGAAAACTGTAAATAGATAATCCTTTTAAACTGGTATACCCTAAATAAGAAATAATAAATCTAAATATTATTTTTTTTATTATAATTTAAAATATTCATTTTAATTATTTATTCATTTATTTTTATTAAATATTAATTACAATATAAATTATGAGTCAGACAAATATAATTTATATAAATTGTTTTACTACAAAAAATATAGATAAACTTATAAAAAGAAGAAAAAATTTCAAAACAAATATTTATTATATAGTAATATATTTTGCTTTGCTTCTAAATCATATTATTTTTTGTAATTATATTTTAATTTATATCTATCTTATTAATAATAGATTATTAATTTATTTTTTGATCATTATTAGAATATTTATCAATAAGATTATTTATATTGAATTTATATGAAATTTAAATATAATGATTATTACAACTAAATATTGTATTAACTTTTGAAAAAAATTTTAAAATTTTTATGTTGTCAAAGATTATAACCTTTGAACATGTGAAAAAATAAAAAAAATATATTTTTTTTGTTATTTCATATTTTAAATAAAACCTATACACACTAAATGCCTAAACACTTAAATCACTAAACTACAAAATCCCATTACCCCTATAAGATAATCCTTTACACAGTTAAATCAGAAAACTGCTAAACCTCGTAATGCCTAAATACATAAACCATTAAACCGATATATACTACTTAATAATTAATAAATCTAATTTTTATTTCTATTTATTATAATTTTAAATATTTATTTTAATTATTTATTAGTTTATTTCTAAAGAAATATTTATTATAAAATAAATTATGAGTGCGAGAAATATAATTTAAATAATTTATTTTTAATCAATAAAAGTATTTATGCTTATAGAATAAGTAAAAATTTAAAATTTAAAAATTATTATAAGTAATATATTTTACTTTAATTTTGAATCAATTTGGGTTTTGTATATATTTTTTTATGAATATCTATCTTATTATTAATATTTTATTAATTTAATTTTTGATCATTATAATAATATCTATCAATAAAATTGTTTATATTGATTTTATATGATATATAATTATTAATATTATTATAACTGAATATTGTCTTCACATTTCAAAAAAATTTAAATATTATTATATTTTCAAAGGTTATGACCTATGAAAATGAGAAAGAATTACAAAATTTTTTTTTGTTATTATATTGTTAAAATAAAACCAATAAACCACTAAATGCTTAAAAATATAATCGCTAAACTCCTAAATGACAAAACCTCTAAATACTTAAACAATTAAACTGGTATACATTAATAATAAATCATAAATTTCATTTTAATTGAATTCATTTTAATTTTAAATTTTAATTTTAATTATTTATCAGTTTATTTGTATATAAATATTAATTACAAAATAAATTATTAGTTAGATAGATCTAATTTAAATTAAACCAATATACCCTAAATAATATATAATAAAACTCATTTTTTTCATTATAATTTTAAATATTCATTTTAATTATTTATTTGTATATTTTTATATAAATATTAATTACAAAATAAATTATGAGTTAGACAAATATAATTTATATAAATTATTTTTCATCAAAAAAAATTAGATAAATTTTTAAAAACAAATTTCAAAACAAAAATTATTATATAGTAATATATTTTGCTTAGCTTCTGAATCATTTTAATATTTGTAATTATATTTTAAATGATATATAACTTTTTAATAATAGATTATTAATTTATTTTTTGATCATTATTAGAATATTTATCAATAAAAATGTTTATATTGAATTTATAAGATATATAAATTTAATAATTATTATAGCTAAATATTTTTTTGTTATTTCATTGTTTAAATAAAACCTATACACCACTAAATGCCTAAACACTTAAATCACTAAACTACAAAATCCTAATTCACCTATAATATAATCCTTTAAACCTGTATACACTAAATAATAATTAAAAAATCTCATTCTTATTTGTTTTCATTATAATTTTAAAAATCTTTTTGATTTTTTGTTTTTTATTTGTATATCTGTATTAATTATAAAATAAATTATGAGTTAAAAATGTAAGTTATAAAAATTATTTTTCATCAAAAAATAAATAAGCTTATAAAAAGAATAAAAATTTAAAAACAAATAATTATTATTTAGTAATATACTTTGCTTTGCTTTTGAATCATTTTAGGTTTTGATATTATATTTTAAGTAATATCAATCTTATTCATAATAGATTTTTAATTTATTTTTTGATAATTATTAGAATATCTATCAATAAAATGGTTTATATTGAATTTATATGATATATAATTATTATGATTATTATGAATAAATATTGTATTCACTTTTAAAAAAAATTTAAAAATTATTATATTTTCAAAAGTTATAATCTTAAAAAAATGAGAAAAAATAACAAAAATAAATTTTTTGTTATTTCATTTTTTAAATAAAACCTATAGATCATTAAATGATTACTTACTAAAATTAGTAAGCTCATAAACCCCGAAACCCCTAAATACATAAACCTTTTAATAGCTATATTCTACTTATTAAATAATAAATCTCATTAATATTTCTATTTATTATAATGTTAAATATTCATTTTAATTATTTAGTAATATATTTTGATTTTATTTTGAATCATTTTGTGTTATGTAAAAATATTTTAATTAATATTTAGATTTTTAATAATAGTTTGTTAATTTAATTTTTGATCATTATTATAATATCTATCCTTAAAATTGTTTAATATAATTTATATGATATATAATTAGTAAGATTAATATAATTATACATGGTATTCACATTTCAAAAAATTTTAAAAATTATTTATTTTAAAAGGTTATAACCTTTTAAAATCAAATAAAATCAGAAAAAAAAAATTTTTATTATATAAATAAAAATTATAAACCACTAAATGCCTAAAAAAATAAATTGCTAAACTCCTAAACGACAAAACCCCTAAATTAACAATCCATTAAACCGGTATACCATATATAATAAATCATAAATCTCATTTTAATTTGTATTCATTATAATTTTAAATTTTATTATCGTCATCATAATATCTATAAAAAAAATTATTTATATTGAATTTACATAATATATAATTATTTAGATTATTATAACAAAATAATATTTTCACATTTTAAAAAAATTTAAAAATTATTAATTTTTCAAATGTTATAACCTTTGAAAAAACGAAAAAATAAAAAAAATAAATTTTTTGTTATTAGATTTTTTTAAATTAAATCTATAAACCACAAAATACCTAAATTCTTAATGACTAAACTCCTAAACCCCGAAGCCCATAATACACAAGGCTTTAAATTAGTATACTCTAAATAATAAATAATAAATCTCATTTTTATTAGTATTCATTATAATTTTAAATATTCATTTTAATTATTTATCAGTTTATTTTTATTGAAATATTAATTACAAAATAAATTATTAGTGAGACGGATATAATTTAAATAATTTATTGTTCATCAAAAAAATATAAGATTATAAAAAGCGGCAAAATTTTTAAAACAAAATATTATTATTTAGTAAATTATTTTAATTTAATTTTGAATAATTTTAGATTTTGCAATTATATTTTAATTTATATCATTCTAATTAATAATAGTTTAATAATTTATATATTGATCATTATTATAATATCTATTAATAAAATTATTTATATTGATTTAACATTATATATATTTATCAAGATTATTATAACTAAATATTATATTCACATTTTAAAAAAATTAAAAATATTATATTTTCAAAGGTTATAAGCTTCAAAAATTAGATAAAATCTCCAAAGGCATAAACACTTAAATGACTAAACCCAAAAATACCTAAATACTTAAACCATTAAACCTATATATCCTGAATAATACATAATAAATCTCAATTTTATTTGTATTCATTATTATTTTAAATATTTATTTTAATTATTTATTAGTTTATTTTTATAGAATTATAAATTACAAAATAAATTATGAGGAATACAAATATAATTTAAATAATTTATTTTTAATAACAAAAATATAAACTTATAAAAAAAGCAAAATATTAAAAAAAATTATTATTTAGTAATATATACTTTAATTTTAAATAAATTTAGATTTTGCAAATATATTTTAAATAATATCTATCTTATTAATAATAGTTTATTAATGTATTTATTGATCATTATTATAATATCTAGCAATGTGATTATTTATATTGAATTTAAATGACTTATATTTCTTAAGATTATTATAACTAAATATTATATTTACATTTCAAAAAAAATTAGAATTTTTTATATTTTCAAAGGTTATAAGCTTCAAAAATTAGAAAAAAAAATAAGAATAAATTTTTTGTTATATCATTGTTTAAATAAAACTTATAGACCACTAAATGCCTAGACACTTAAATCTATAAACTTTTAAACAAAAAAGCCCCTAAATACTTAAAACTTTAAATTTGTAAACCTTAAAAATAATTTAAATAATTTATTTTTCATCAAAAAAAATAAAAGCTCATAAAAAGAAGCAAAAACTAAAAAAAATATTATTTATTAATAAATTTTACTTAGATTTTGAATATTTTTAGGTTTTGCAATTATATTTTAATTTATAATTATCATATTAATAATAGCATATTAATTTATTTTTTGATAATTGATATCATATCTATCAATAAAATTATTTATATTTAGTTTATATTATATATAATTATAATGATTCTTATTACTAAATATTGTATTCACATTTTTAATAAATTTTAAAATTATCACATTTTCAAAGGTACCTTTGAAAATGTGAAAAAATATCAAAAATAATTTTTTTGTTATTTCATTATTTAAATAAAACCTATAAACCACTAAATGCCTAAAAACATAAATCACTTATGTCATAAAGAAAAAAACCTCTAAATACTTTAAATATTAAACTGGTATACATTAATAATAATTCATAAATCTCATTTTAATATTTATTCAGTATAATTTTAAATTTTTATTTTAATTATTTATCCGTTTATTTTTATAGAAATATTAATTACAAAATAAATTATTAGTGAGATAGATCTAATTTAAATTAGACTAGTATACCCAAAATAATATAGAATAAATCTGAATATTATTTTTTTCATTATAATTTTAAATATTCAATATAATTATTTATTTGTTTATTTTTATATAAATATTAATTAAAAAATAAATTATGAGTTAGACAAATATAATTTATATAAATTAATTTTTATCCAAAAAATATGGATAAACTTTTTAAAAGAGAAAAAAAATTTCAAAACAACAAATTAATATATAGTAATATATTTTGATTTCTTCTGAATCATTTTATATTGAATATCAATAAAATTGTTTATATTGAATTTATATGATATATAATAATTAATATTATTATAACTAAATATTGTATTCACATTTCAAAAAATTGTAAATATTATTATATTTTTAAAGGTTATAACCTATGAAAATGGTAACAAATTATAAAAATTTTTTTTGTTATTTTATTTTTTTATATAAAATCTATAAACCACTAAAAGCCTAAAAACATAAATTGCTAAACTCGTAACTACAAAACCTCTAAATACTTAAACTATTAAATTTGTATACATTAATAATAAATCTTAATCTGATTTTAATTTTTATTCAGTATAATTTTAAATTTTCATTTTAATTATTTAGCAATTTATTTTTATAGAAATATTAATTACAAAATAAATTATTAGTGAGATGAATCTAATTTAAATAAAACCGGTATCCCTAAATAATATATAATAAATAATAAATCTCATTTTTTTTGATTATAATTTTAAATATTCATTTTAATTATTTATTTGTTTATTTATATATAAATATTAATTACAAAATAAATTATGAGTTAGACAAATATAATTTATATAAATTAATTTTTATCAAAAAAATATGGATAAACTTTTTTAAAGAAAAAAAAAATTCAAAACAACAAATTAATATATAGTAATATATTTTGATTTCTTCTGAATCATTTTATATTGAATATCAATAAAATTGTTTATATTGAATTTATATGATATATAATAATTAATATTATTATAACTAAATATTGTATTCACATTTCAAAAAATTGTAAATATTATTATATTTTTAAAGGTTATAACCTATGAAAATGGTAACAAATTATAAATTTTTTTTTGTTATTTTATTTTTTTATATAAAATCTATAAACCACTAAAAGCCTAAAAACATAAATTGCTAAACTCGTAACTACAAAACCTCTAAATACTTAAACTATTAAATTTGTATACATTAATAATAAATCTTAATCTGATTTTAATTTTTATTCAGTATAATTTTAAATTTTCATTTTAATTATTTAGCAATTTATTTTTATAGAAATATTAATTACAAAATAAATTATTAGTGAGATGAATCTAATTTAAATAAAACCGGTATCCCTAAATAATATATAATAAATAATAAATCTCATTTTTTTTGATTATAATTTTAAATATTCATTTTAATTATTTATTTGTTTATTTATATATAAATATTAATTACAAAATAAATTATGAGTTAGACAAATATAATTTATATAAATTAATTTTTATCAAAAAAATATGGATAAACTTTTTTAAAGAAAAAAAAAATTCAAAACAACAAATTAATATATAGTAATATATTTTGATTTCTTCTGAATCATTTTATATTGAATATCAATAAAATTGTTTATATTGAATTTATATGATATATAATAATTAATATTATTATAACTAAATATTGTATTCACATTTCAAAAAATTGTAAATATTATTATATTTTTAAAGGTTATAACCTATGAAAATGGTAACAAATTATAAAATTTTTTTTTGTTATTTTATTTTTTTATATAAAATCTATAAACCACTAAAAGCCTAAAAACATAAATTGCCAAACTCGTAACTACAAAACCTCTAAATACTTAAACTATTAAATTTGTATACATTAATAATAAATCTTAATCTGATTTTAATTTTTATTCAGTATAATTTTAAATTTTTATTTTAATTATTTAGCAATTTATTTTTATAGAAATATTAATTACAAAATAAATTATTAGTGAGACGGATCTAATTTAAATAAAACCGGTATCCCTAAATAATATATAATAAATAATAAATCTCATTTTTTTTTGATTATAATTTTAAATATTCATTTTAATTATTTATTTGTTTATTTATATATAAATATTAATTACAAAATAAATTATGAGTTAGACAAATATAATTTATATAAATTATTTTTCATCAATAAAATATAGATAAACTTATTAAAAGAAAAAAAATTCAAAAATAAAAAATTATTATATAGTAATATATTTTTCTTTGCTTCTCAATTATTTTAAGTTTTGTAATTATATTTTAATTAATATCTATCTTATTATTAATCGATTATTAATTTATTTTTTGATTATTATTAGAATATTTATCAATAAAATTATTTATATTGAATTTATATAATATATAAATGTAATGATTAGTATAACTAAATATTGTATTCACATTTGAAAAAAATTTATAAATTATTATATTTTCAAAGGTTATAAACTTTAAAAATAACTAAAAATAATAAAATTAAATTTTTTGTTATTTTATTTTTTAAATAAAACGCATAAACCACTAAATGCTAGGGGTGCTCATGGGACGTGACAGAATGGGGATTACAAATCTCCACTCCCTTCCCATAGTTCGGAGATTTTTTTTTGAAGATCTAGACCCATTCCATAGGTTGAAAATATAGGGACAGGATGGATCCTAGATCAGGGATTTTGGGTAGGAAAAAATCATTCCTGGACGGAACGGAGTTCGGAAATTTTTTTCAATTTATTTTCTTCAAACCGGCCAAGTTAGTTCATGTCGAAACCTTTTGTTTTACCATTTATCATTCCTTAGTTATGTATCTTTCAAACTCAAATTGGCTCAATTTTTTTTTGTCAAATAGATTGAATACCGCAAACAAGTTCCATTACCTTGTCAAAAGCTTTGATGTGCAGAAAGGGATAGAAATGTTAAATAGAACGGGACCGACTTGTGTGCTTAATTTGGTTGTTTGTTTTGTCACAAGTTGGCTTTGTTGAGCCGAGTGAAAGTTAACCATAATAGCAATACTACATTTTTTAAACAATTACTTAAAATATTAAGGAATAGCTAAAGATGACCACAAACATTGGTAGCAGCAATTACTACTTAAGTAATTGCTAAAATTAGGCAGCTTAATATAACAAAAAAAATACAACTAATAACAACCATGATCATAATCATTTCAAAGGTCCGTCCCGGAATAGCAATGAAAATCCAAACCCAATTAATTATCTCTTCTACAACTCCTCCATTTTCTTCCTCCACTATAGAAGGACAACCAAAGATGAAAACGTGTTAATCATCTAGACATAAATTTGTAAGATGAAAGAGTAATAAATAAACAAAATACTACCTTATAAAATTTAATACACCCATTCCAAATTTAGTTGGCCAACTATAGTTGGAAGAATAATTGGATCTTGTGACCCCTCTAAAAATTTTAATTGAACCATATTTTTATTAAATTGAATGAATAAAATAAGTAAAAGTGAAATTAAAATTTCAAGATTTGTATACTAACCTGATTCATTATCATCAAGGTCTTGAACTAATTTTTCAAATTCAATAGGTTTGTTTGAGCTTCTCAACCAATCTTGTAGACATATGAGAACTTCAGCTGTAATAGGTGTTAAAGAACTCCTAAATTATCTAAAGTTCTCTCCCCAGTGCTAAATGTAGATTCGTAGGCCATAGTAGATGCCTGGATATCAAATACATCCCTTGCTACATTTGCCAGAGAAGGATACCTAACCTCATTTACCTTCCACCAGTTTAGAAGATCAAAATCAATTCTATTTTTTTCAAGTTTGTCCTCCGAGTACGTATCCAACTCTTCCAAAGCTATAACTTCTTGTTCTTTCTCCAATTCAAAAAAAAATCATCAACATAAGTATCACTACCATGAAAGAAATCAACATTTTTCTTCAACACAAAAGAAGAGAAATCATCTTCTTTTGATTCATCTTCATTTAAATCTTTATAATCATCCATCATCTCATTTAAAGGATTTATAAACTTTTTCACCAAATTTTTAGCCAATTCCTCACCATAATGCTAAGTGTACTTTACCTTCAGATATTTGAGCTTATATCTAGGATCCAACACTACTGCTAAAAAAAGATAATATTTGTTGACAGAAGAGAATCCCAATATTTGTTCAATTTATGCCTCATTTTCATACCCATTTTAAAACACCATTGTATCTCAACTATTTTCACAAAGCTCAATTTTTTTCAAAATTCGAATAATCTGAGGAAAATAAACACTAGAAGTAGAATATTATGAGCCAAAAAATTTACAAGTTATCTCATAAAAAGTTTTCAAGAAACAAGCCAATATTTTGGCGTTTGTTCAGTCTCTCTCAGTTGGAACGTTTGAACCAAACTCCTTCAAAAACCTTTTGTCTTTGTCCTCCTACTTATCATATTCATGTTGATATTTTATATCAGTTTGTAGCATCAAATAAGTTGAATTCCATCTTGTAGGACAATCTAATTTCAATGAAGATCCATATGTCAAGTTTGCTTCTTCAACACATAACTTAAACATATTCTAATCTTTTAGGATTGCACATCACATATTTCACCACACCTCTAATTTTTTGAATAGAACCCTCAACTACTGCAATTCCATCTCTGACAATTACGCTTAGTATATGAGCACAACATCTCATATGAAAATGCTCGCCACTCAAAGGTACAACACTTTTCTTCACAAGCCTTTTTTTCAATTGTTCAACTCCAACATCATTATTTGATGCATTGTCAACAGTAATGAACATCAACTTTCTCAAACCCTATTCATTCATGGAAAACTCAATAGCATTTCTAATATTAACTCCAGAATGACTTTTAATTACACAAAAGTTGAAAAGCTTTTTATGCATATTCCTTTGATAATCAATGAAATGAATAGTCAAACATATATAAGACAAATTTTGAATGCTATTCCAAGTGTCGATAGTCAATGACACTCTACAACAATGAGATGATATGTCATCAAATAACTTCTTCTTTTCCTTCACAAACAAAGAAAAACAATCCCTCAATATAGAGTGCCTAGATGAAATTCTAAATTGAGGGACACTAACTTCACAAAACTCCTTAAACTCATCCCTCTCAACAAAACAAAAAGGCAATTCATCTTTTATGATCATTTTAACCAAAGCCTCCCTAACTAGTTGTTGATCAAATTGCCAACAAGTTAATTTGTTATCCTCTGAACTAGTACCTTTAGCGAAACTCAACAAAGATTGTGACTTTTCTTTACCTTTGTGATCTTCTATTAATTCTTTTCTGTGTGCAAATTTCCTACAAGTCTCTCTCAAGTATTTCCATAAACCTGAAGTACCTTGATCAATTTTTGCCAAGTATTCTTTCCTACACCATATACATGCTGCCCTACCAGTTTCATTTCCATCTAAATCAACTAATATCTCATAAGTTTCCTAAATAGCAGACTTATACTTTTTATGAGTTTGAGGTTTCAGATGTACCTTGTCTTTCTTTTACAATTGGAATTGAAGAACCTGCCGTAACAATTGGAGGGTTCATGAAAGGATGATGATTGGATTTACCAGTACTTTGATCATTTGAGATGTGATCATCTTCAATTTATTGTATTTTTCGTTTACCATTGGATTGTGCCATCTGCATTGCGATTAATTAATATGATATGTTAACCATAAATACATATAAATATTTGAAACAAGCAAGCTCTACAAAACTGACTGTAACACATTCAACCCACTCATTTGGCCCAACCACAACACCACAACCAATACTCAACAAAACTGACTGAGACACATAATAGTAATAATCAATCACTCAATTCTTGTCAGAAAAACAGACCAAAAGGCTAGTGGCATCTGAGACACGATGAAGGCAACCAGAAGTGCGACGGACAAGGGCTGGACCTAACTGAACACAGTTGGAACGACATGAAGTGGCCTGGAACTTGTCGGAACAGCAATAGGTGCATCGGAATTGGATGGGCAGTAGCGGAATTGGTGGCATCTTCATGTTATATAAATATATTCCTGGTTCTAGTATCGGTTTTTAGGACGGGACAGTTCTCGGGATGGATATTGCTTAAGATCCGCAACCATCCCAAAAGAAAAAGTATGTGACAGAACGGGACAGGAAACATAAAAGTCAACAGATTTTTCTCAGTCCCGATTCTTTCAGGACAAGACTTAGGGTCGTGTCGCAAATCTTAGAGTCTCGTGAGCAGCCCTACTAAATGCATATAAAGTTAAAGCAGTAAACTCCTAAACCCCGTCAGCAGCCATACTAAATCTCTAAGTCCCGATTCTTTCTAAGGTTATAACCTTAAAAAATGAGAAAAAATAATAAAAATAAATATTTTGTTATTTCATTTTTTAAATAAAACCAATAGATCATTAAATGCTTACTTACTTAAATCAGTAAGCTCATAAATCCCAAAACACCTGGATACATAAACCTTTTAACAGCTATATACTACTTAATAAATAATAAATCTCATTTTTATTTCTATTTATTATAATTTTAAATCTTCATTTTAATTATTTATAGTTTAATTTTTTACAAAAATTAATTACAAAATAAATTTCGAGTGAGACAAATATTATTTAAATAATTTATTTTAATAAAAAAAATATAAGCTTATAAAAAAATTTTAAAAATTAAATATTATTATTTAGTAATATATTTTGATTTGATTTTGACTCATTTTGTGTTATGTAAATATATTTTAATTAATATTTATATTATTAATAATAGTTTATTAATTTAATTTTTGATCATTATTATAATATCTATCATTAAAATTATTTATATTGAATCTATATGATATATAATTAGTAAGATTAATATAATTATACATGGTATTCACATTTCAAATAATTTTAAAAATTATTATATTTTCAAATGTTATAACCTTTGAAAATAAGAAAAAATCAAAAATAGAATTTTATATTTTTATTATATAAATAAAACCTATAACCCACTAAATACCTAAAAACATAAATTGCTAAACTCCTAAATGACAAAACTCCTAAATGATCGAACCTTTAAACCGGTATACCATATTAATAAATCAAAAATATCATTTTAATTTGTATTCATTATAATTTTAAATATTCATTTTAATAATTTATTAGTTTATTTTTTATAGAAATATCAATCTCAAAATAAATAATGAGCTCCTAAAGCTCGTAATGCCTAAATACATAAACCATTAAATCGCTATATACTACTTAATAAATAAGAAATCTAATTTTTATTTCAATTTATTATAATTTTAAATATTCATTTTAATTATTTATTCGTTTATTTTTATATAAATTTTTTTTAAAAAATAAATTATGAGTGCGACAAATATTATTTAAATAATTTATTTTTAATATAAAAAATATAAATGCTTATAAAAAAAGTAAAAATTTAAAAATTAAAAATTATTATCTAATAATATTTTTTAGTTTAATTTTGAATCAATTTGGGTTTTGTAAATATTTTTTAATTAATATCTATCTTATTATTAATAATTTGTTAATTTAATTTTTGATCATTATTATAATATATATCAATAAAATTGTTTATATTGAATTTATATGATATATAATTATTAGAATTATTATAACTAAATATTTTATTCACATTTCAAAAAATTTAATTATTATTATATTTTCAAAGGTTATAACCTATGAAAATGACACAAAATTACAAATTTTTTTTTGTTATTTTATTGTTTAAATAAAACCTATAAACCACTAAATGCCTAAAATCATGAATTGCTAAACACCTATACGACAAAACCTCTAAATACTTAAACTATTAAATTGGTATACATTAATAATAAATCATAAATCTCATTTTAATTTATATTCAGTATAATTTTAAATTTTTATTTTAATTATTTATCAGTTTATTTTTATAGAAATATTAATTACAAAATAAATTATTAGTGAGATAGATATAATTTAAATTAAACCGGTATACCCAAAATAATAAATAATAAATCTCATTTTTTTCATTTTAATTTTAAATATTCATTTTAATTATTTATTTGTTTATTTTTATATAAATATTAATTAAAAAATAAATTATGAGTTATACAAATATAATTTATGTAAATTATTTTTAATCAAAAAAATATAGATAAACTTTTTAAAATAAAAAAAATTACAAAACAAAAAATTATTATATAGTAATATATTTTGGTTTGCTTATGAATCAATTTATGTTTTGTAATTATATTTTAATTGATATCTCTTTTATTAATTATAAATTATTTATTTATTTTTTGATCATTATTAGAATATTAATCACTAAAATTGTTTATATTGAATTTATATGATATATAAATATAATGATTATTATAACTAAATATTGAATTCACTTTTGAAATAAATTTAAAAATTATTATATTTTAAAAGGTTAACCTTTGAAAATATCAAAAAATAAAAAAAATAAATTTTTTGTTATTTTATTTTTTAAATAAAAACTATAAACCACTAAATGCATACACAATTAAATCAGTATACTCCTAAACCCCATAATACCTAAATACATAAACCATTAAACCCCTATATAATACATAATAATTAATAAATCTAATTTTTATTTCTATTTATTATAATTTTAAATATTCATTTAATTAATTATTAGTTTATATTTATAGAAATATTTATTACAAAATAATTATGAGTAAGACAAATATAATATAAAAAATTTATTTTTAATCAAAAAATATATATACGCTTATAAAAGAAGTAAAATTTATAAATTAAAAATTATTATTCAGTAATATATATTACTTTAATTTTGAATCAATTTGGGTTTTATAAATATTTTTTATTGAATATCTATCTTATTATTATTAGTTTATTAATTTAATTTTTGATCATTATTATAATAACTATCAATAAAATTCTTTATATTGAATTTATATGATGTATGATTATTAATAATATTATAACTAAATATTATATTCACATTTCAGAACATTTTAAATCTCAAAACCATTAAACTGGTATACATTAATAATAAATAATAAATCTCATTTTAATTTTTATTCAGTATAATTTAAAATTTTTATTTTAATTATTTATCAATTTATTTTTATAGAAATATTAATTACCAAATAAATTATTAGTGAGATAGATCTAATTTAAATAGACCAGTATACCCTATATAAATAATAAATAATAAATCTCATTTTTTTTTCATTATAATTTTAAATTATCATTTTAATTATTTATTTGTTTATTTTTATATAAATATTAATTAAAAAATAAATTATGAGTTAGACAAATATAATTTATGTAAATTATTTTTAATCAAAAAAATATAGATAAACTTTTTAAAATAAAAAAAAATTACAAAATAAAAAATTATTATATAGTAATTTATTTTGGTTTGCTTATGAATCATTTTATGTTTTGTAATTATATTTTAATTGATATCTATCTTATTAATAATAGATTATTAATATATTATTTAATCATTATTAGAATATAAATCACTAAAATTGTTTATATTGAATTTATATGATATATAAATATAATGATTTTTATAACTAAATATTGAATTCGCTTTTGAAAAATTTTAAAAATTATTATATTTTCAAAGGTTATAACCTTTGAAAATATCAAAAAATAATAAAAATAAATTATTTGTTATTTTATTTTTTAAATAAAACCTATAAACCACTTAATGCATACACAATTAAATCAGTATACTTTTAAACCCCGTAATACCTAAATACATAAACCATTAATCCACTATATAATACATAACATTTAATAAATCTAATTTTTATTTATATTTATTATAATTTTAAATATTCATTTAATTATTTATTAGTTTATTTTTATAGAAATATTTAATACAAAATAAATTATGAGTGAGACAAATATAATTTAAATAATTTATTTTTAATCAAAAAATATATATACGCTTATAAAAGAAGAAAAATTTAAAAATTAAAAATTATTATTCAGTAATATATTTTACTTTAATTTTGAATCAATTTGGGTTTTGTAAATAATTTTTATTTTAATATCTATCTTATTATTAATAGTTTATTAATTTAATTTTTGATCATTATTATAATTATTATCAATAAAATTGTTTATATTAAATTTATATGATGTATGATTATTAATAATATTATAACTAAATATTGTATTCATCTTTTAGAAAATTTTAGATCTCAAAACAATTAAACTGGTATACTTTAATAATAAATCATAAATCTCATTTTAATTTTTATTCAATATAATTTTAAATTTTTATTTTAATTATTTATCAGTTTATTTTTATAGAAATCTTAATTACAAAATAAATTATTAGTGAGACAGATATAATTTAAATAATTTATATTTCATCAAAAAAAAATATAAGCTTATAAAAATCTGCACAATTTTAAAAACAAAAATTTATAATTTAGTAAAATATTTTATTTTGATTTTGTATCATTTTAGATTTTGCAATTATATTTTAATTTATATCATTTTTTTAATAATAGTTTATTAATTATTTATTGATCATTATTATAATATCTATTAATAAAATTATTTATATTGAGTTTACATTATATATAATTATTAAGATTATTATAACTAAATATTATTTTCATTTTAAAAAAAATTAAAAATTATTATATTTTCAAACGTTATAAGCTTCAAAATTTAAAAAAACAAAAAATTAAATTTTTTGTTTTTTCATTATTTAAATAAAAACTATAAATCATTAACTGGATAAACACTTAGATCACTAAACCCCAAAACATCTAAAAACCTAAACCATTAAAACTATATATCGTGAATAATAGATAATAAATCTCACTTTTATTTGTATTCATTATAATTTTAAATATTCATTTTAATTATTTTTATAGAATTATAAATTACAAAATATATTATGAGGAAGACAAATATAATTTTAATAATATACTTCTAAGAACAAAAAATATAAACTTATAAAAAGAAGCAAAACATCAAAAACATTATTATTTAGTAATTTATTTTACTTTGATTTTGAAAAATATCTAAATTATTTATAATAGTTTATTAATTTATTTTTTGATCATTAATATAATATCTATCAATATAATTGTTTATATTGAATTTATATGATATATAATTATTATTATTATCATAACTAAATATAGTATTCACATTTAATAAAATTTAAAAATTGTTATATTTTCAAAGGTTATAACCTTCAAAAATTAGAAAAAATATCAAAAAATAAATTTTTTGTTATATCACTATTTAAATAAAACTTATAAACCATTAAATACCTAAACACATAAATCTCTAAACTCCTAAACCCCAAAGCCCCTAAATACTTAAATCTTTAAACTCGTAAACCTTAAATATAATTTAAATAATTTATTGAAATATTAATTACAAATTAAAATATGTGTGATATGAATATAATTTAAATAATTTATTTTTTATCAAAAAAATATATAATCTTATAAAATGAGGCAAAAACTAAAAACCAAAAATTATTATTTAGTAATAAATTTACTTTGATTTTTAATCATTTTAGTTTTTGTAAAAAAATTAATTTATATCTATCATATTAATAATAGTTTATTAATTTATTTTTTGATAAGTGATATAATATATATCAATAAAATTGTTTATATTTAGTTTATATTATATATTGTTATAATAATTATTATTATTACTAAATATTGTATTCACATTTTTCAAAAATTTTAAAATTATTATATTTTCAAAGGTTATAATCTTTGATAATTTTTAAAATATAAAAAATAATTTATTTGTTATTTCATTGTTTAAATAAAACCTATAAACCACTAATTGCCTAAATACTTAAATGAATAACTTCTAAATCTCGAAAACCCTAAAATAGATAATTTTTTTAATCAGATATATCTTAAATAAAAAACAATAAATCTCTTTTTTATTTTTTTCATTATAATTTTAAATATTCATTTTAATTATTTATTTGTTTATTTTTATATAAATATTAATTACAAAATAAATTATGAGTTAGACAAATATAATTTATATAAATTATTTTTCATCAAAAAAAATATAGATAAACTTATTAAAAGAAAAAAAAATTAAAAACAAAAAATTATTATATAATAATATAATTTGCTTTGCTGCTGAATCATTATTACTTTTTTAATTATATTTTAATTGATATCTATCATATTAATAATATATTATTAATTTATTTTTTGATCATTATTAGAATATTTATCAATAAAATTGTTTATATTGAATTTATATGATATATAAATATAATGATTATTATAACTAAATATTGAATTCACTTTAAAAAAAATTTAAAATTATTATATTTCCAAAGGTTATAATCTTTGAAAATATCAAAAAATAATAAAAATAAATGTTTTATTATTTTAATTTTTAAATAAAACCTACAAACCACTAAATCTATACACAGTTAAATCAGTAATCTTTTAAGGCCCGTAATGCCTAAATACATAAACTATTAAACCACTATATGCTACTTAATAATTAAGAAATCTAATTTTTATTTCAATTTATTATTATTTTAAATATTCATTTTAATTATTTATAAGTTTATTTTTATAGAAATATTTATTACAAAATAAATTATGAGTGCGACAAATATAATTTAAATAATTTATTTTTAATCAAAAAAAAATATAGGGTTATAAAAGAAGTAAAAATTTTAAAATTAAAAATTATTATCTAGTAATATTTTTTACTTTGAATCAATTTGGGTTGGGTAAATATTTTTTAATTAATATCAATTTTATTATTAATAGTTTATTTATTTTATATTTAATCATTATTATAATATCTATCAATAAAATTGTTCTTATTGAATTTATATGATTTATAATTATTAAAATTATTAAAACTAAATATTGTATTCACATTTCAAAAAATTTTAAATATTATTATATTTTCAAAGTTATAACCTAGGAAAATGAGAAAAAATTACAAATTTTTTTTGTTATTTTATTGTTTTAATAAAACCAATAAACCACTAAATGCCTAAAAACATAAATCACTAAACTCCTAAACGATAAAACTTCAAAATACTTAAACTATTAAATTGGTATACATTAATAATAAATCATAAATTTCATTTTAATTTTTTTTTAAGTATAATTTTAAATTTTTATTTTATTATTTATCAGTTTATTTTATTGAAATATTAATTGCAAAATAAATTATTAGTCAGACAGATCTATTTTAAATAATTTATTTTTTATCAAAAAAAAATATATGCCTATAAAAAGAAGCAAAATTTTAAAAACAAAAATTTATTATTTTATAATATATTTTATTTTGATTTTGAATAATTTTAGTTTTTGCAATTATATTTTAATTTATATCATTCTTATTAATAATAGTTTATTAATTTTTTATTGATCATTATTATAATATGTATTAATACAATTATTTATATTGAGTTTACATTATATATAATTATTAAGAATATTATAACTAAATATTATATTAACATTTAAAAAAAATTAAAAATTATTATATTTACAAAGGTTATAACCATCAAAAATTAAAACAAATCAAAAAATTTAATTTTTTATTTTTTAATTCTTTAAACAAAAATTATAAATCACTAAAGTTCTAAACACTTAAATCACTAAACGCCAAAACACCTAAATACTTAAACCATTAAACTAGTATATCACGAATAATAAATAATAAATCTAAATTTTATTTGTATTCATAATAATTTTAAATATTCATTTTAATTATTTATTAGTTTATTTTTATAGAATTATAAATTAAAAATAAATTATGTGGAAGACAAATATAAATTAAATAATTTACTTTTAATAACAAAGAATATGAACTTATAAAAAGAAGCAAAACTTGAAAAAAATTATTAATTAGTATTTTATTTACTTTGATTTTGAATAGATTTACATTTTGCAAATATATTTTAAAAAATATATCTTATTAATAATAGTTTATTAAATTATTTGTTCATCATTAATATAATATCTATCAATATAATTGTTTATATTGAATTAACATGATATATAATTATTAAGATTATCATAACTAAATATAGTCTTCACATATAAAAAAAATTTAAAAATTGTTATATTTTGAAAGGTTATAACCTTCAAAAATGAGAAAAAATAACAAAAATATATTTTTTGATATATCATTTTTTTAATAAAACTTATAAACCATTAAATGCCCAAATACATAAATCTCTAAACTCTTAAACCTCGAAGCCCCTAAATACATAAACCTTTAAACCCGTAAACCTTAAATATAATTTAAATAATTTATAGAAATATTATTTACAAAATAAATTATGATTGATAAATATAATTTAAATAATATATTTTTCTTTAAAAAAATATACAAGCTTATAAAATGATGCAAAAACTAAAAAAAAAATTTTAATTAGTAATAAATTTTACTTTGATTTTAAATCATTTTAGGTTTTTTAATTATATTTTAATTTATATCTATCATATTAATAATAGTTTATTAATTTTTTTTTGATAATTGATATAATATTTATCAATAAAATTATTTATATTTATTTTATATTATATATAGTTATAATAATTATTATTACTAAATATTGTATTCACATTTTAAAAAATTTTAAAATTATTATATTTTCAAATGTTATGACATTTGAAAATTTCAAAAAATATCAAAAATAAATTTTTTGTTATTTTCATTGTTTAGATAGAAGCAATAAACCATTAAATGCCTAAATACTTAAATCAATAACTACTAAATCCCGAAAACCCTAAATAGATAAATTTTTTTAAACTGGTATATCATAAATAATAAATAAAAATCTCATTTTTATTTTTTTCATTATAATTTTAAATATTCATTTTAATTATTTATTTGTTTATTTTTATATAAATATTAAATACAAAATAAATTATAAGTTAGAAAAATATAATTTATATAAATTATTTTTCTGCAAAAAATATAGTTAAACTTATTAAAAGAAGAAAAAAATTAAAATCAAAAAGTTATTATATAGTAATATATTTTACATTGTTTCTGAATAATTTTAGGTTTTGTAATTATATTTTAATTGATATCTAACTTATTAATAATAGATTTTTAATTTATTTTTTGATCTTTATTAGAATATTTATCAATAAAAATATTTATATTGAATTTATATCATATATAAATTTAATAATTATTATAACTAAATATTGTATTCACTTTCGAAAAAAATTTTAAAATTTTTATATTTTCAAAGATTATAACCTTTGAACATTTGAAAAAATAAAAAAAAGTATTTTTTTTGTTATTTCATTGTTTAAATAAAACCTATAAATCACTAAATGGCTAAACACTTAAATCACTAAACTACAAAATCTCGATACCCCTATATAGATAATCCTTTAAACTGGTATACCCTAAATAATAATTAATAAATCTCATTTTTATTTGTTTTCATTATAATTTAAAAAATTCATTTCGATTGTTAAGTTTATATATATATATATATATATTAATTATAAAAAAAATTATGAGTTAAAAATATAATTTATAAAAATTATTTTTCATCAAAAAATAGATAAGCTTATTAAAAGAATAAAAATTTAAAAATGAATAATTATTATTAAGTAATATATTTTGCTTTCCTTTTGAATCATTTTAGGTTTTGAAATTATATTTTAAGTAATATCAATCTTATTCATAATAGATTTTTAATTTATTTTTTGATAATTATTAGAATATCTATCAATAAAATTTTTTATATTGAATTTATATGATATATAATTATTATGATTATTATAAATAAATCTTGTATTCACTTTCGAAAAAAATTTAAAAATTATTATATTTTCAAAGATTATAATCTTAAAAAATGAGAAAGAATACAAAAAATAAATTTTTTATTATTTCTTTTTTAAATAAAACCTATAGACCATTAAATGTTTACTTACTTAAATCAGTAGCTCATAAAACCCGAAACCACTAAATACATAAACCTTATAATAGCTGTATACTACTTAATAAATTATAAATCTCATTTTTATTTTTATTTATTATAATTTTAAATATTCATTTTAATTATTTATATTTTAATTTTTTTGAAAAATAAATTACAAAATAAATTTCGAGTGAGACAGATATTTTTTATAAAATTATTTTTAATCATAAAAAAATATAAGCTTATAAAAAGATGGAAAAATTTAAAAATTAAATATTATTATTTAGTAATATATTTTTATTTGATTTTGAATCATTTTGTGTTATGTAAATATATTTTAATTAATATTTATATTATTAATAATAGTTTATTAATTTAATTTTTGATCATTATTATAATATCTATCATTAAAATTATTTATTTTGAATTTATATTATATATAATTAGTAAGATTAATATAATTATACATTGTATTCACATTTCAAAAGATTTTAAAAATTATTTTATTTTCAAAGGTTATAACCGTTGAAAATCTAAAAAAAATCAAAAAAAAATTATTTTTATTATATAAATAAAACCTATATACCACTAAATGCCTAAAAACAAAAATTGCTAAACTCCTAAACGAAAAAACCCCTAAACAATTGATCCAATAAACCGGTATACCATATATAATTGATGGGCAATTGTGCTTCCACGGTAGTTAGATTGAGATACAGAAACACAGAAACAACAGAAAACAAGCAAAATATATATCCCAATTCAGCAACCATCCATGATAGAATCAAAAAACGAGAAATAATCACCAAAAATAATTTGATTCGCTAGTCACTCAGTAAGACTAGCTAAATCCACCAGAAAATACTTTTGCATTACAGATTAAAGCAACAAAAATGTCTTACAGTATGCAGCACACAGTATAGTCGCGATATAGCGCACAGAGAGAAGAGAGAGAAATGTTGAAAAGTTCCACGGGTCCAAAAACAGCCACCCAAAAATAAAATTACAAAACATTTTATATTAAAATTTCTCTCGGTTCATTTAATCATAGCGAGTCGTATAATGAGACGGGTTAGGCTATGCTCCAATTTTGGCCCGCAGTCCGGTCAGCTAGACCTCCATTTTTGTGTTACTGCTGCATCCCCAGCCTCTTAATATTTCCTTTCTTGCACTTACATGAAAATATTAAGAAAGAAAAAATATTTGGTTATACAAACAGATTATCATAAAATAAATTACATATACAGCAATAATAAATCTTAAATCTCATTTTAATTTGTATTCATTATAATTTTAAATATTCATTTTAAATATTTATTAGTTTATTTTTTATATAAATATTAATTACAAAATAAATAATTAGTCAGAAAAATATAATATTAATAATTTTCTTTTAATAAAAAAAGTATAATCTTATAAAAAGAAGTAAAAATTAAAAACAAAAAATTATTATTTAGTAATAAATTTTACATTGATTTTGAATCATTTTAGTTTTGTAATTATATTTTAATTTATATCTATCATATTGATAATAGTTTATTAATTTATTTTTTGATAATTGATATCATATCTATCAATAAAATTATTTATAATTAGTTTATATTATATATAATTATAATGATTATTATTACTAAATATTGTATTCACATTTTAAAAAATTTTAAAATTATTATATTTTCAAATGTTATAATCTTTGAAAATGTGAAAAAATAACAAAAATAATTTTTTTGTTATTTCATTGTTTAAATAAATCCTATAAACCTCTAAATGCCTAAATACTTAAATCAATAACTCCAAAATCTCAAAATCACTAAATAGATAATCATTTTAAACCGGTAACCCTAAATAATAAATAATAAATCTCAATATTATTTTTTTCATTATTATTTAAAATATTCATTTTAATTATTTATTCGTTTATTCTTATATAATTAATAATTATAGAATAGATTGAGTTAGACAAATATAATTTATATGATTATTTTTCATCAAAAAATATAGATAAACTTTTTAAAAGAAAAAAAAATCAAAACAAAAAATTATTATATAGTAATATATTTTGCTTTATTTCTGAATCATTTTAGGTTTTATAATTATATTTAAATTGATATCTATCTTATTAATAATAGATTATTAAATTATTCTTTGATCAATATTAGAATATTAATCAATAAAAATATTTATATTGAATTTATATGATATATAAATATAATAATTATTATAACTAAATATAGTAATTGCTTTTGAAAAAAATTTAAAAATTATTATATTTTCAAAGGTTATATAACCTTTGAAAATATCAAAATAAAAAAAATAAATTTTTTGATATTTTTTTTAAATAACACCTATAAACCACTAAATGCATACACAGTTAAATCAGTAAACTCTTAAACCCCGTAATGCCAAATTACATAAACCATTAAACCGCTATATACTACTTAATAATTAATAAAACTAATTTTTAATTCTATTTATTATAATTTTAAATATTCATTTTAATTATTTATTAGTTTATTTTTATTGAAATATTTATTACAAAATAAATTATGAGTGCGACAAATATAATCTAAAAAATATATATGCTTATAAAAGAAGTAAAAATTTAAAAATTAAAAATTTTTATCCAGAAATATATTTTACTATAATTTTGAATCAATTTGGGTTTTGTAATTATTTTTTAATTAATATCTATCTTGATATCAATAGTTTATAAATTTAATTTTGATCATTATTATAATATATATCAATAAAATTGTTTATTGAATTTATATGATATAAAATTATTAATATTATTATAACTAAGTTTTGTATTCACATTTCAAAAAATTTTAAATATTATTATATTTTAAAAGGTTATAACCTATGAAAATGAGAAAAAATTATAGCAAATTTTTTTGATATTTTATTTTTTTATATAAAAAATATAAACCACTAAAAGCCTAAAAACATAAATCGCTAAAATCCTAAATGAAAAAACCTATAAATACTTAAACCATCAAAGTGGTATACAGTAATAATAAATCATAAATCTCATTTTAAATTTTATTCAGTATAATTTTAAATTTTTATTTTAATTATTTATCAGTTTATTTTTATAGAAATATTAATTACAAAATAAATTATTAGTGAGACAGATCTAATTTAAATTAAAACAGTATCACTAATTATAAATAATAATTCTCATTTTTTTTCTTTATAATTTTAAATATTCATTTTAATTATTTATTTGTTTATTTATATATAAATATTAATTACAAAATAAATTGAGCTAGACAAAAATAATTTATATAAATTATTTTTCATCAAAAAATTATAGATAAACTTTTTAAAAGAAAAAAAATTTTCAAAACAAAAAATTATTATATAGTAATATATTTTGCTTTGCTTCTGAATCATTTTAGGTTTTGTAATTATATTTTAATTAATATATATCTTATTAATAATAGATTATTAATTTATTTTTTGATCATTATTAGAATATTTAATAATAAAATTGTTTATATTTAATTTACATGATATATAATTATAAAGATTATTATAACTAAATATTATATTCACATTTGAAAATAATTTAAAATATTATTATATTTTAAAGGTTATCATCTTTGAAAATGAGATAAAATCACAAAAATTAATTTTTTGTTATTTTATTGTTTATATAAAACCTATATACTACTAAATGCCTAAATGCTTAGATCATTAAACTCTTAAACCCAAAAACCTCAAAACCCTTAAATACTTAAACATTTAAACCATCTTTAAAGGTTTAAGTATTTATAAATAATATATAAATATCTATCAATAAATAATAGTTTAATAACTAATTTTTTGATCATAATTATATTTATAATTATATTTAGTTTATTAATATCTTTCAATAAAATTGTTTATTTTTAATTTTATTGATATATAATTATTAAGTTTATTATAACTAAATATTATATTTACATTTGAAAAAAATTTAAAAATTATTATATTTATACGGTTATAACCTTCAAAATTAATAAAAAATTTGAAAAATAATTATTTTGTTATTTCATTATTTAAATATAACATATAAACTACTAAATGCCTAAACACTTAAATCACTAAACTCCTAAACTCCTAAATACTTAAACCATTAAAAAGGTATACCCTAAATAATTAATCATAAATCTCATTTTGATTTGTATTAATTATAATTTTAATATTCATTTTAATTATTTATTAATAATATATTTTATAAGCTTATAATTCTCATTTTAATATTATTTATTAGTATTATTTATTAGTAATATATTTAGTAGTAATATATTTTTTAGTAATATATTTTATTATTAATTTTAATCTCATTTTTATTTGCAAAATAAAATTATGAATAAAACAAATATAATTTAAATAACTTATCTTCATCAAAAAAATTTATAAGCTTATAAAAAGAATCAAAAATTTAAAAATAAAAAATTATTATTTAGTAATATATTTTACTTTGATTTGGAATCATTTTAGGTTTTGCAAATATATTTTAATTAATATCTATCTTATTAATAATAGTTTATTAATCTATTTTATGATCAGTCTTATAATATTGATCAATAAAATTATTTATATTGAATTTACATGATATTTAATTTGTATGATTATTATAATTAAATATTGTATTAACATTTGAAAAAAAATTAAAAATTATAATATTTTCAAAGGTTATAACCTTGAAAATGAGAAAAATCATAAAACTAATTTTTTTGTTATTTAATTATTTAAATAAAACTATAAACCACAAAATACCTAAATACTTAAATTACTAAACTCTTAACCCCTGATACTGCTGCACAACACACACATAGTGACGGACCACAGTTCACACGTGCACATATTCTTGTCCATTTTGGTGTAGCATTTAGAGGGGCCAGCAAGTCCTAGAAGCAGGCAGAAGTATGGGCCACCAGCTTGTAGAGGGCCCCACTAGCAAGCTGGGATGATAACATTCATAAAATTGACGAGACCGAGCAAAGTGGTCGGGAGTAAACCCAGGAGTAGCTAGGAGTGGGTCCCACTAGCCCTATCAGGCAACATAGAGGGCCACCCAATCATCGCCCAATAGGAGTAGCAGGTAATCCATGATTAATTGGAGAGCTGGCAAAATCCGAAGCATCACCAAGCAAGGCCAGTAAGCAATGGAGTCCTGACCAGTCACACGGGATCGAAAGATTAAATTTGTAGTTTATGTTTATAGTCTTATTTGTATTTTGGACTTTGTATGCACAATGTACTTGTAGAACGAATCATGACATACTCACACACACAATCTTGTCTGTTCTCTATGTAGCATGCAATGAGGGCAACTGGACCCATGAGTATCTCTAACTGGGGCCCACTATGCATTTTGTAAATACACATTTGGCGATGCTTGACTCCCGGGAGCAGAAGACCCATCTTTATAGCATTTTGTAATTTTACTTATATTCTAGCTTGGTTGTACGCGTATATAATTAGACTATGAGATGGAACTCATCACACATGCACACCGATGCATGCATATTTTTTGATATTTTGTCGGTGCAACATACAGCCAATTCTTGGAGCTCGTGGAGGAAGCATTCTAACCCAACAGATACTCTTTGAGGATCATTGGAGCAAAAGAATGTGGAATTCAGAGATGAGAATGAATTTACAAAGTGTCGTAGATATGGACTTGTGGATTTATGGGTATTCAGATTTACATGTATTCCATTGCATGGCAATGCCATAGGCAAATGCTTGATAATGCATGTCACACACATTCACAATCTTATATTTGCATAGTTTTAATATGGTGCATCATTCATGTTCCTCCAAAAGGGTTGGACAAATCCGAATGGAAAGGACGGAGTGCGCATAATGACTCAAAGCCAACTCTGAAGTCCTGGAATGCCAGGTGATTTTAGTTATATTCGTACGCTTGGAATTATTAGGCATTATGTTTTTTTATGTATTTTATGCATAGAATCATTAAGGTGCATAGGATTAGGTGGGCTGGGCTAAATTAGGCAGCTTTTTAGTCTCTTGTAAGTTGTGTGCCTAAATGATAAATAAAGTGTGTTTTTTCCAAAAAAAGCAAAAAAAAACCATAAACCCTAAACTTTAAATACTAAACCTTAAACCATATACTATAAGCCTAATCCATAAACCCTATATCCTAAATCTCATGTTTTTCACTTTTATAATCAAATGACTAAGTGATAAATTTAAATTGAAATTCACAACTTTTAGGAATGTCACAGATTTATCTTTTTGTATATGTAACCCAAAGTCATGACTCAAGGGGTGAGTTATGGATTCAGTCTCTTTCTTGCTTTAGATTATTGTAGCATTAGCAATGGTCATGATTGTATATATTGTCTCTAGAACACAAAATCATATCGATGAGAATATGCCTTAAATTGTGTCTCTCTGTTGAACATATTGTTATGGCACTAAGAATGATCATGAATACATATTTAATCACTATAATACTGGATCACAGGCTTGGAATTGACCATAGCTTGTACATTTTATCTTTATATTGCAAAGTCATTGCACTAGGAATGATTGTACCTTTGGACATTCCTCAAGAGCAAAAGTTATGACCCTAGAAATAGTTAAAACTCGAGTTCTACTCATTATAACTTTCTATAGCTAAAATTCTTAGGATTGGAAATATCACTATGGCTTTTTCCTTTGATTTGTGACCTCAAGTGTCAATATGCAAGACTAATTTTTTGAGCAATGATTAAAACCTTTTATACATTTGAATATGATTCATTTACACCTTTTTGGCTATTGTGAGCTTGTATACATAACTCATTTAATATAAAAAGAAAGAAATGATACTTTTCATATCCATGAGAATATAAAAAAAGGCTTAGACATGGCAATAAAATAAATTTTTTGATTCTTGATTGAAAGAGAGCCCATACTTCTTGCCTTGCTCAAACTGCCCAGGGGCTAGTTTGTTGTAATAGGCTACTAAGGTGGTTATTTTTTTGAGGTGAACTATGTTTTAAAAAAATTGCTTTGAGTGTGTGCATGAGAGATATTTTAGAAAAATTACAATAATCAATATAAATAGCATCCTCAACAACTAGCTATTTCAACACATAGGGTACAACTTGGGTTTATCCTGTTAGCATACATGTGTCAAATTACCTTTGATAGCCCAGTGATTCAACATCAAATATGATGAGACAAAATATAGATAAAGTAAAAGATCCTATTATTTTGGTTAGAGCTTTAGCAATCATTAGAGAGTTGAGAGATGAATAAAATAAATTTATTTTAATTATTCAGTATAATTTTAATTTTTATTTTAATTATTATCAGTTTATTTTTATAGAAATATTAATTACAAAATAAATTATTAGTGAGACAGATCTAATTTAAATTAAATCGGTATATCCTAAATAATAAATAATAAATCTCATTTTTTTTCATTTTAATTTTAAATATTCAAATTTAATTAATTATTTGTTTATTTTTATATAAATATTAATTACAAAATAAATTACGAGTTACACAAATATAATTTATATAAATTATTTTTCATCAAAATAATATAGATAAACTTTTTAAAAGAAAACAAAATTTAAAAACAAAAAATTATTATATAGTAATATATTTTGCTTTGCTTCTGAATCATTTTAGGTTTTATAATTATATTATAATTGATATCTATCTTATTAATAAGAAATTATTAATTTATTTTTTGATCATTATTAGAATATTTATCAATAAAATAGTTTATATTTAATTTATATGATATATAAATATAATGATTATTATAACTAAATATTGAATTCACTTTTGAAAAAAATTTAAAAATTATTATATTTTCTAAGCTTATAACCTTTGAAAAACTGAAAAAATTATAAAAATAAATTTATTGTTTTTTTAAAATACAACCTATAAACTAATAAATGCATACACAGTTAAATAAGTAAACTACTAGACCCCGTAATGCCTAAATACAGTAACCATTAAACCGATATATAATACATAATAAATAATAAATCTAATTTTTATTTCTATTTATTATAATTTTAAATATTCATTTTAATTATTTATTAGTTTATTTTTATAGAAATATTTATTACAAAATAAATTATGAGTGGGACAAATATAATTTAAATAATTTATTTTTAATGAAAGAATATAAATACGAATATAAAAGAAGTAAAAATTTAAAAATTTAAAATTATTATCCCGTAATATATTTTACTATAATTTTGAATCAATTTGTGTTTTGTAAATATTTTTTTATTTATATCTATCTTTTTATTAATAGTTTATTAATTTAATTTTTGATCATTATTCTAATATCTATCAATAAAATTGTTTATATTATATTTATATGATATATAGTTATTAATATTATTATAACTAAGATATTATATTTACATTTAAAAAAATTTTAAATATTATTATATTTTCAAATGTTATAACCTATGAAAATGAGAAAAAATTATAAATTTTTTTTATTATTTTATTGTTTAAATAAAACCTATAAACCACTAAATGCCTAAAAACATAAATCGCTAAATTTTCAAATGAGAAAACATCTAAATACTTAAACCATTAAACTGGTATACATTAATAATAAATTATAAATCTCATTTCAATTTTTATTCAGTATAATTTAAAATTTTATTTTAATTATTTATCAGATTATTATAATAGAAATATTAATTACATAATAAATTATTAGTGAGAAAAATATAATTAAAATTAAACTGGTATACCCTAAATAATAATTAATAAGTCTCATTTTTTTTCATTATAATTTTAAATATTCATTTTATTTTTTATTTGTTTATTTTTATATAAATATTAATTACAAAATAAATTATGAGTTACACAAATATAATTTATATAAATTATTTTTATTCAAAAAATATAGATAAACTTTTTATAATTAAAAAAAATCAAATCAAAAAATTAATATATTGTAATAAATTTTGCTTTGCTTATGAATTATTTTAGGTTTTGTAATTATATTTTAATTGATATCTATCTTATTATTAATAGATTATTTATTTATTTTTTGATCATTATTAGAATATTTATCAATACAATTGGTTATAATGAATTTATATGATATATAAATATAATGATTATTATTACTAAATATTGTATTCACTTTTGAAAAAAATTTAAAAATTATTATATTTTTAAAGGTTATAACCTTAAAAAATGAGAAAAAATAATAACAATAAATTTTTTTTTTCATTTTTTAAATAAAACCTATATATCATTAAATGCTTACTTAATAAATCAGTAAGCTCATAAATCTCAAAACCCCTAAATACATAAACCTTTTAACAGCTATATACTAAATAAATAAATAATCTCATTTTTATTTCTATTTATTATAATTTTAAATATTCATTTTAATTATTTATATTTTAATTTTTTTGAAAAATAAATTACAAAATAAATTTTGAGTGAGTCAAATATTATTTAAATAATTTATTTTTAATCAAAAAAATATAAGCTTATAAAAAGAAGAAAAAAATATAAAATTTAAATATTATTAATTAGTAATATATTTTGATTTGATTTTGAATCAGTTAGTGTTATGTAAATATATTTTAATTAATATTTATATTATTAATAATAGTTTATTAATTTAATTTTTGATCATTATTATAATATCTATCATTAAAATTATTTATATTGAATTTATATGATATATAATTAGTAAGATTAATATAATTATACATTGTATTGACAATACATAAAAGTATAAAAATTATTTTATTTTCAAAGATTATAACCATTGAAAATCTGAAAAAATCAAAAAAAGAATTTTAAATTTTTATTATATAAATAAAACCTATAAACCACTAAATGCCTAAAAACATAAATTGCTAAACTACTAAACGACAAAACCCCTAAATAATCAAACCATTAAACCGGTATACCATATATAATAAATTATAAATCTCATTTTAATTTGTATTCATTATAATTTTAAATATTCATTTTAATTATTTATTAGTTTATTTTTTATAGAAATATCAATCACAAAATAAATAATGAGTGAGACAAATATAATTTTAATAATTTTTTTTAATACAAAAAAGCTTATATAAAGAAGAAACAATTTAAAAACAAAAAATTATTATTTACTAATATATTTTACTTTGATTTTGAATCATTATATATAGGTTTTGTAATTATATTTTAATTTTGATCGATCCTATTAATAATAGTTTATTACTTTATTATTTGATCATTTTTATAATATCGAACAATAAAATTACTTATATTCAATTAAAATGTCTTATAATTATTAAGTTATTATAACTAAATATAATATTTACATTTGAAAAAAATTTAAAAATTATTATAATTTCAAAGGTTAACCTTCAAATGATAAAAAATCACGAAAATAATTTTTTATTATTTTATTATTTAAATAAAACTTATAAACCACTAAATGCCTAAACATTTAAATCTCGAGACACATAAACCCAAAAACCCTTTAAATACTTAAACCATTAAACCTATATAACCTTAATAATAAATAATAAATCTCATTTTTATTTGTATTCATTATTATTTTAAATATTCATTTTAATTATTTTTTAGTTTATTTTTATAGAAATATTAATTACAAAATAAATAATGAGTGAGACAGATATAATTTAAATAAATTATTTTTTATGAAAAAAATATAAGCTTTGTAAAAATAAACAAAATTTCAAAAATTTAAAATTTTATTTAGTAATATAATTTACTTTTATTTTGAATTATTTTGGGTCCTGCAAATATATTTTAATTAATATCTATCTTATTAATAATATTTTATTAAGTTATTTTTTGATCATAATTATAATATATATTAATACATTTTTTTATATTGAATCTACAACAAATATAATTATTAAGATTATTATAACTAAGTATTGTATTCATATTTTAGAACTATTAAAAAATTATTATATTTTTAAAGGTCATAACCTTTGAAAATCACGAAAATTCATAAAAATAAATTTTTTGTTATTTCATTGATTAAATAAAACCTAAAAACACGAAAATGTGTAAACATATAAATCAATAAACTCCTTAACCTGAAAACCACAAAAAACTTAAACAATTAAATAGTTATAGATAGTAAATCATAAATCTAATGTTTATTAGTATTCATTATAATTTTAAAAATACATTTTAATTATTTATTAGTTTAATTTTATAGAAATATAAATTAAATAATTAAATTATTAGTGAGACAAATATAATTTAAATAATTTATTTTTCATCAAAACATATATAGGCTTATAAATGGATACAAAAATTTCACTTTGATTTTGAGTCATTTTAGGTTTTGCAAATCTATTTTAAACAATATTTATCTTATTAATAATTGGTTATTACTTTTTTATGATCATTATTATAATAAATATCAATAAAATAATTTATTTTGAATTTATATTATATATAATTATTATGATTATTATAACTTCATATTGTATTCACTTTTCAAAAAAAAAATTTAAAAATTATTATATTTTCAAAGGTTATCACCTTCAAAAATGAGAAAAAATAAAAAAAATAAATTTTTTGTTATTTTAATTTTTATATAAAACATATAAACCACTAAATGATTAAATACAAAAATGACTAAACTCTTAAACCCCGAAGCCGATAAATACTTAAAACATTAAATTAGTATAGTCTATATAATAAATCATAAATCTCAGTTTTATTAGTATTCATTATAATTTTAAATATTCATTTTAATTATTTATCAGTTTATTTTTATAGAAATATTAATTACAAAATAAATTATTAATGAGATAGATCTATTTTAAATAATTTAATTTTTATCAAAAAAATATATATGCTTATAAAAAGAGGCAAAATTTTAAAAACAAAAATTTATTATTTTGTAATATATTTTATTTTGATTTTGAATCATTTTAGTTTTTGCAATTATATTTTAATTTATATCATTCTTTTTAATAATAGTTTATATTTTTTTATTGATCATTATTATAATATATATTAATAAAATTAATTATATTGAGCTTACATTATATATAATTATTAAGAATATTATTACTAAATATTATATTAACATCTAAATATAATTAAAAATTATTAAATTTTCAAAAGTTTTAACCATAAAAAATTAAAAAAAATCAAAAAATTTAATTTTTTATTTTTTCATTCTTTAAATAAAAACTATAAATCACTAAAGGCCTAAACACTTTAATCACTAAACCCCAAACACCTAAATACTTAAACCATTAAACTAGTATATCCTGAATAATAAATAATAAATCTCAATTTTATTTGTATTCATTATAATTTTAAATATTTATTTTAATTATTTATTAGTTTATTTTTATATAATTATAAATTATAAAATAAATTATGTGGAAGACAAATATAATTTAAATAATTTACTTTTAATAACATAAAATATATTTTTATTAAAAGAAGCAAAACATCAAAAAAATTATTATTTAGTATTATATTTTACTTTGATTTTGAATAAATTTATGTTTTGCAAATATATTTTAAAAAATATCTATCTATTTAATAATAATTTATTAATTTATTTTTTGATCATTAATATAATATCTATCAATATAATTGTTTATATTGAATTAACATGATATATAATTATTAAGATTATCATAACTAAATATAGTATTCACATATAAAAAAAATTTAAAAATTGTTATATTATAAAATGTTATAACCTTCAAAAATGAGAAAAATAACAAAAATAAATTTTTTGTTATATCATTGTTTAAATAAAACTTATAAACCATTAAATGCCTAAATACATAAATCTCTAAACTCCTATACCCCGAAGGCCCTAAATACCTAACCCTTTAAACTCGTAAACCTTAAATATAATTTAAATAATTTATAGAAATATTAATTACAAAATAAATTATGAGTGACAAATATAATTTAAATAATATATTTTTCAACAAAAAAAATATATAAGCCTATAAAATGATGCAAAAACAAAAAAAAATTATTATTTAGTAATAAATTTTACTTTGAGTTTGAATCATTTTAGGTTTTTAATTATATTTTAATTTATATCTATCATATTAATAATAGTTTATTAATTTATTTTTTGATAATTGATATAATATCTATCAACAAAATTGTTTATATTTAGTTTATATTATATATACCTATAATATTTATTATTACTAAATATTGTATTCACATTTTTAAAAAATTTTAAAATTATTATATTTTCAAATGTTATAACCTTTGAAAATTTGAAAAAATATCAAAAATAAATTTTTTGTTATTTCAATGTTTGAATAAAACCTATAAACCATTAAATGACTACATACTTAAATCAATAACTCCTAAATCTCGAAAACCTTAAATAGATAAATTTTTTAAACATGTATATCCTAGATAATAAATAATAAATCTCATTTTTATTTTTTTCATTATAATTTTAAATATTCATTTTAATTATTTATTTTTTTATTTTTATATAAATATTAATTACAAAATAAATTATAAGTTATACATATATAATTTATATAAATTATTTTTGAACAAAAAAATATAGATAAACTTAATAAAAGAAGAAAAAAAAACAAAAAAATATTATATAGTAATATATTTTACTTTATTTCTGAATCATTTTAGGTTTTGTAATTATATTTTAATTGATATCTAACTTATTAATAATAGATTATTAATTTTTTTTGATCATTATTAGAATATTTATCACTAAAAATATTTATATTGAATTTATATTATATATAAATTTAATAATTATTTTAACTAAATATTTTAATCACTTTTGAAAAAGTATTAAAATTTTTATATTTTTAAAGATTATAACCTTTGAAAATGTGAAAAAATAAAAAAAAATATTTTTTTTGTTATTTCATTGTTTAAATAAAACTTATAAATCACTTAATGCCTAAACACTTAAATCACTAAACTACAAAATTTCGATACCCCTATATAGATAATCCTTTAAACCGGTATACCCTAAATAATAATTAATAAATCTAATGTTTATTTGATTTCATTATAATTTAAAAAATTTATTTTGATTGTTAAGTTTTTTATTTATATAATATATTAATTATAAAATAAATTATGAGTTAAAAATATAAATTATAAAAATTATTTTTCATCAACAAATTGATAAGCTTATTAAAAGAATAAAAATTTAAAAACAAATAATTATTATTAAGTAATATATTTTGCTTTGCTTTTGAATCATTTTCGGTTTTGATATTATATTTTAAGTAATATCAATCTTATTAATAATATATTTTTAATTTATTTTTTGATAATTATTAGAATATTTATCAATAAAATTATTTATATTGAATTTATATGATATATAATTATTATGATTATTATAAATAAATATTTATTCACTTTTGAAAAAAATTTAAAATTATTATATTTTCAAAGGTTACCTATGAAAATAGTAAAAAATAATAAAAATAATTTTTTTTATTTTTTTTAATAACAACTATAATCCACTAAATGCATACACAGTTAAATCAATAAACTCCTAAACCCTGTAATGCCTAAATACATAAACCATTAAAGGAGTATATAATACTTAATAATTAATAAATCTAATTTTTATTTCTATTTATTATAATTTTAAATATTCATTTTAATTATTTATTAGTTTATTTCAAAGAAATATTTATTACGAAATAAATTATGAGTGCGACAAATATAATTTAAATAATTTATTTTTAATCAAAAAAGATATATACGCGTATAAAAGAAGTAAAATTAAAAAGTTAAAAATTATTATGAAGTAATATATTTTACTTTAATTTTGAATCAATTTGGGTTTTCTAAATATTTTTTAATTAATATCTATTTTATTATTAATTGTTTATTAATTTAATTTTTTATCATTATTATAATATCTATCAAAAAAATTGTTTATATTGAATTTATATAATATATAATTAATAATATTATTATAACTAAATATTGTGTTCACATATCAGAAAATCTTAAATTTTATTATATTTTCAAATGTTATAACCTCTGAAAATGAGAAAATATTACAAATTTTTTTTGTTATTTTATTATTGTAAAAAAACCTATAAAATACTAAATGCCTAAAAACATAAATCTCTAAACTCTTAAATGTCGAAACCATTAAACTGGTATACATTAATAATAAATCATAAATCTCATTTTAATTTGTATTCAGTATAATAAACCATTACTAAATATTAAATTTAAATTTTTAAATTTTTGTATCCATTTATATGCTTATATATTTTTTGATAAAAAATAAATTTTTTAAATTATATTTGTCTCACTAATAATTTATTTTTTAATTTATATTTCTATAAAAATAAACTAATAAATAATTAAGATGTATGTTTAAAATTATTATGATACTAATAAAAATGAGATTTATTATTTATTATATATAGTATATCGGTTTAATGGTTAAATTATTTAGGGGTTTTGTCATTTAGAAGTTTAGCAATTTATGTTTTTAGGCATTTAGTAGTTTATAGGTTTTATTTATATTTAAAAAAAAAATTTTTTGATTTTTTTGAATTTCAAAGGTTATTACCTTTGAAAAAAAAATAATTTTTAAAATTTTTTGAAATGTGAATACCATGTATAATTATATTAATCTTACTAATTATATATCATATAAATTAAATATAAACAATTTTAATGATAGATATTATAATAATGATCATAAATTAAATTAACAAACTATTATTAAAAATCTAAATATTAATTAAAATATATTTACATAACACAAAATGATTCAAAATCACATCAAAAATATTACTAAATAATAATATTTAATTTTTAAATTTTTCCTTATTTTTTTAAGATTATATTTTTTTTTATTAAATATAAATTATTTAAATATTATTTGTCTCATTCAAAATTTATTTTGAATTAATTTTTCTAAAAAATTAACCTATAAATAATTAAAATGAATATTAAAAATTATAATAAATAGAAATATAAATGAGATTTATTATTTAATAAGTAGAATATAGCTATTAAAAGGTTAATGTATTTCGGGGTTTTGGGATTTATGAGCTTACTGATTTATGTAAGTAATCATTTAATGATCTATAGGTTTTATTTAAAAAATGAAATAACAAAAAATATATTTTTATTATTTTTTCTCATTTTTAAGGTTATAACCTTTGAAAATATAATAATTTTTAAATTTTTATCAAAAGTGAATACAAAATTTATTTATAATATTGATACTAATTATATATCATATAAATTCAATATAAACAATTTTATTGATAGATATTCTAATAATTATCAAAAAATAAATTAAAAAATCTATTATGAATAAGATTGATATTACTTAAAATATAATATTAAAATCTAAAATGATTTAGAAGCAAAGCAAAATATATTACTAAATAATAATTAATTTTTTTAAAATTTTTATTCTTTTTATAAGCTTATCTATTTTTTGATAAAAAATAATTTTTATAAATTATATTTTTAACTAATAATTTATTTTATAATTAATACAAACTAAAAATCAAAATGATTTTTTAAATTATAATGAAACCAAATAAAAATGAGATTTATTAATTATTATTTAGTGTATAACGGTTTAAAGGATTATGTATATAGGGGTATCAGAATTTTGTAGTTTAGTGATTTAAGTGATTAGGCATTTAGTGGTGTATAAGTTTTATTTAAACAATGAAATAACAAAAAAATAAATTTTTTTATTTTTTCACATGTTCAAAGGTTATAATCATTGAAAACATAAAAATTTTATAACTTTTTTCAAAAGTGAATCCAATATTTAGTTATAATAATTATTAAATGTATATAACATATAAATTCAATATAAACATTTTTATTGATAAATATTCTAATAATGATCAATAAATAAATTAATAATCTTTTATTAATAAGATATATATCATTTAAAATATAATTACAAATATTAAAATGATTCAGATGCTAAGCAAAATATATTACTATATAATAATTTTTTATTTTGAAATTTGTTTTTAAAAATTTATCTATTATTTTTTTTGATATAAAATAATTTATATAAATTATATTTTTTTAACTCATAATTTATTTTGTAATTAATATTTATATAAAAATATACAAATAAATAATTAAAATGAATATTTAAAATTATAATGAAAGAAAAATTGAGATTTATTATTTAGGGTGTACCATTTTAATTTAAATTTGATCTATCTAGCTAATAATTTATTTTGTAATTAATATTTATATAAAAATAAACTGATAAATAATTAAAATAAAAATTTAAAATTAAACTTAATAAAAATTAAAAAAAATTTATGATTTATTATTAATGTATACCAGTTTAATTGTTTAAGTATTTCGAGGTTTTGTCATTTAGGAGTTTAGCGATTTATGTTTTTAGAGATTTAGTGGTTTATTTGTTTTATTTAAACAATAAAATAACAAAAAAAAATTATAATTTTTTCTAATTTTCATAGGTCATAACCTTTGAAAATATAATAATATTTAATATTTTTTGAAATGTGAATATAATATTTAGTTATAATAATTTTAATAATTAAATATTATATAAATTCATTATATAAATAATTTTATTGATAAATATTATAATAATGATTAAAAATTAAAATAATAAACTATTAATAATATGATAGATATTCATTAAAAAATATTTACAAAACTCAAATTGATTCAAAATTAAAGTAAAATATATTACTTCATAATAATTTTTAATTTTTAAATTTTTGCTTATTTTATAAGCGTGAATACTTTTATTGATTAAAAATAAATTATGTAAATTATATTTCTCGCACTCATAATTTATTTTGTAATAAATATTTCTATAGAAATAAACTAATAAATAATTAAAATCAATATTTAAAATTATAATAAATAGAAATAAAAATTAGATTTATTAATTATTATGTAGTATATAGTGGTTTAATGGTTTATGTATTTAGGCATTACGAGGTTTAGGAGTTTACTGATTTAACAGTGTATGCATTTAGTGGTTATAGGTTTTATTTAAAAAATAAATAAACAAAATATTTATTTTTATTATTTTTTGATATTTTAAAATGTTATAAACTTTCAAAATATAATAATTTTTAAATTTTTTTCAAAAGTGAATTGAATATTTAGTTATAATAAACATTATATTTATATTTCATATAAATTCAATATAAATAATTTTATTGATAAATATAATAATTAATATCAAAAAATAAATTATTAATCTATTATTAATAAGATAGATATCAATTAAAATATAATTACAAAACCTAAAATGATTCAAATGAAAGCAAATTATATTACTATATAATAAATTTTTGTTTTAAAATTTTTTCTTATTTTTATAAGTTTATCTATATTTTTTGATGAAAAATAATTTATATAAATTATGTTTGTATAACACATAATTTATATTGTAATTAAAATATAATAAAAATAAACGATTAAATAATTAAAATGAATATTTTATATTATAATGAAAAAAATAATATTGAGATTTATTATTAATTATTTAGGGTATACCAGTTTAAAAGGATTATCTATTTATAGTTTTCGAGATTTCGGAGTTATTGACTTAAGTGTTTAGGCATTTAGTAGTTTATAGGATTTATTTAAACAATGAAATAAAAAAAATTATTTTTGATATTTTCTCATATTTTCAAAGCTTATAACCTTTGAAAATATTATAAATTTATATTTTTTTAAAAATGTGAATACAATATTTAGTAATAAGAATCATTATAATTATATATATATAAATTAAATATAAACAATTTTATTGATAGATATGATATCAATTATCTAAAAATAAATTAATATGCTATTATTAATATGATAGATATAAATTAATATATAATTTCAAAACCTAAAATTATTCAAAATCAAAGTAAAATTTATTACCAAATAATAATGTTTGTTTTTTTTGTTTTTGCTTCTTTTTATAAGCTTTTATTTTTTTGATGAAAAATAAATTATTTAAATTATATTTAAGGTTTACGAGGTTAAAGTTTTAAGTATTTAGGGGCTTTTGTGTTTAGGAGTATATAGATTTAAATGTTTAGGCTATTTAGTGGTCTATAAGTTTTATTTAAACAATGATATAACAAAAAATTTATTTTTATTTTTTTTTTCTAATTTTTGAAGGTTATATAACCTTTGAAAATATAAAAAATTTTAAATTTTTTTTCAAATGTAAATATAATATAATATTTAGTTATAATAATCTTAATAAATATAAGTCATTTAAATTCAATATAAATAATCACATTGCTAGATATTATAATAATGATCAATAAATAAATTAATAAACTATTATTAATAAGATAGATATTATTTAAAATATATTTGCAAAATCTAAATTTATTCAAAATCAAAGAATATATTACTAAATAATAATTTTTTTTAATATTTTGCTTTTTATAAGTTTATATTTTTGTTATTAAAAGTAAATTATTTAAATTATATTTGTATTCCTCATAATTTATTTTGTAATTTATAATTCTATAAAAATAAACTAATAAATAATTAAAATAAATATTTAAAATTATAATGAATACAAATAAAATTCAGATTTATTATTATTATTTAGGAAATACAGGTTTAATGGTTTAAGTATTTAGGTGTTTTGGGGTTTAGTCATTTAAGTGTTTATGCCTTTGGTGATTTTATCTAATTTTTGAAGGTTATAACCTTTGAAAATATAATAATTATTAATTTTTTTTATTGTGAATATACTATTTAGTTATAATAATCTTGATAATTATATATAATGTAAAATAAATATAAATAATTTTATTAATAGATATTATAATAATGATCAATAAATAAATTAATAAACTATTATTAATTAGAATGATATAAATTAAAATATAATTGCAAAATCTAAAATTATTCAAAATTAAATTAAAATAAATTACTAAATAATAATATTTTGTTTTAAAAATTTTGCCTCTTTTTATAATCTTATATTTTTTTTGATGAAAAATAAATTATTTAAATTATATCCGTCTACCTAATAATTTATTTTGTAATTAATATTTCAATAAAAATAAACTGATAAATAATTAAAACGAATATTTAAAATTATAAAGAATACTAATAAAAATGAGATTTATTATTTACTATTTAGAGTATACTAATTTAAAGGCTTATGTATTTCTGTGCTTCGGGGTTTAGGAGTTTAGTAATTAAGAATTTAGGTATTTTGTGATTTATAGATTTTATTTAAAAAATCTAATAACAAAAAAATTATTTTTTATTTTTTCTTATTTTCAAAGGTTATAACCTTTGAAAACTTAATAATTTTTAAATTTTTTTAAAATATGAAAATATTATTTTGTTATTATAATCTAAATAATTATATATTATGTAAATTCAATATAAATAATTTTTTTATAGATATTATAATGACGATAATAAAATAAATTAATAAACTATTATTAATAAGATAGATATTAAATATAATTTATTTGCAAAACCTAAAATGATTCAAAATCAAAGTAAAATATATTAATAAGATAGATATTAAATAAAACTATTATTAATAAGATAAAATATACAGGTTTAAAAGATTATATATTTAGGAGTTTTGGGATTTAAGAATTTAGTAATTTAAGTGTTTAGGCATTTAGTAGTTTATAGGTTTTATTTAAAAAATAAAATAACAAATTTTTTTTGTTATTTGTTATCATTTAGTGGTTTATAGGTTTTATTTATATAATATAATCTAAAAATTTTTTTTTAGATTTTTTATTATTTTCAAAGGTTACCTTTAAAAATAAAATAATTTTTAAAATTTTTTGAAATGTGAATACTATCTATAATTATATTAATCTTACTAATTATATATCATATAAATTCAATATAAACAATTTTAATGATAGATATTATAATAATGATCAAAAATTAAATTAATAAACATTTATTAATAATATAAATATTAATTAAAATATATTTACATAACACAAAATGCTTCAAAATCAAATCAAAATATATTACTAAATAATAATATTTGATTTTTATACTTGTCCTTCTTTTTATAAGCTTATATTTTTTTTGATTAAAAATAAATTATTTAAATAATATTTTTCATACTCAAAATTTATTTTGTAATTAATTTTTATAAATAATTAAACTATAAATAATTAAAATGAATATTTAAAATTATAATAAATAGAAATTAAAATGAGATTTATTATTTATTAAGTAGTATATGGATGTTAAAATGTTTATGTATTTAGGGGTTTCAGGGTTTATGAGCTTACTAATTTAAGTAAGTAAGCATTTAATGGTCTATAGGTTTTATTTAAAAAATAAAATAACTAAAAATTTATTTTTATTATTCTTTCTCATTTTTTAAGATTATAACCTTTGAAAATATAATAATTTTTAAATTTTTTTCAAAAGTGAATATAATATTTATTAATAATAATCATAATAATTATATATCATATAAATTCAATATAAATAATTTTAGTGATAGATATTCTAATAATTATCAAAAAATAATTTTAAAATCTATTATGAATAAGATTGATATTACTTAAAATATAATATCAAAACCTAAAATGATTCAAAATCAAAGAAAATATAATACTAATTAATAATTATTTGTTTTTAAATTTTTATTCTTTTTATAAGCTTATTAATTTTTTGATGAAAAATAATTTTTATAAATTATATTTTTAACTCATTATTTATTTTATAATTAATACATATATAAAAATAAAAAACTAAACAATCAAAATGAATTTTTTAAATTATGATGAAAAAAATTATTAATGAAATTTATTAATTATTATTTAGGGTATACCGATTAAAAGGATTATCTATAAGGGGTATCGGGATTTTGTAGCTTAGTGATTTAAATGCTTAGGCATTTAGTGGTGTATAGGTTTTATTTAAACAAAAGAATAACAAGGAAAAAATATTTTTTTTTATTTTTTCACATTTTCAAATGTCATAACCTTTGAAAATATAATAATTTTAAATTTTTTTTTCAAAGTGAATACAATATTTAGTTATAATTATCATTATATTTATATATCATATAAATTTAATATAAACATTTTTATTGATAAATATTCTAATAATGATGAAAAAATAACTTAATAATCTATTAATAATAAGATATATATCAATTAATATAGAATTACAAAACCTATAATGATTCAGAACAAAGCAAAATATATTACTATATAATAATTTTTTGTTTTGAATTTTTTTAACTTTTAAAAAGTTTATATATAATTTTCTGATTAAAAATAATATATATAAATTATATTTGTCTAACTCAATTTATTTTGAAATTAATATTTATATATAAATAAACAAATAAATAATTAAAATTAATATTTAAATTATAATGAAAATAAATGAGATTTATTTTTTATTATTTAGGGATACAGGATTAATTTAAATTAGATCTATCTCACAAATAATTTATTTTGTAATTAATATTTCTATAAAATAAATAGATAAATAATTAAAATAAAAATTTAAAAATATACTAAATAAAAATTAAAATGAGATTTATGATTTATTATTAATGTATACCAGTTTAATGATTTAAGTATTTAGAGGTTTTGTCGTTAGGAGTTTAGCGATTTATGTTTTTAGGTTTTTAGTGGTTTATAGGTTTTATTTAAAAAAATAAAATAACAAAAAAAATTTCTATAATTTTTTATCATTTTCATAGGTTAAAACATTTGAAAATATAATAATATTTAAAATTTTTTGAAATTTTAATACAATATTTTGTTATAATAATATTAATAATTATATATCATATAAATTTAATATAAATTATTTTATTGATAGATATTATAATAATGATCAAAATTTAAATTTATAAACTATTAATATTAAGATAGATATTAATTAAAAAATATTTACAAAACCCAAATTGATTCAAAATTAAAGTAACTTATATTACTTGATAATAATTTTTAATTTTTAAATTTATACTTCTTTTATAAGCATATATTTTAATTAAATAAATAATATATTATTTAAATTATTTTTGTCCCACTCATAATTTATTTCGTAATAAATATTTCTAAATAAATACACTAATAAATAATTAAAATGAATATTTAAAAATATAATAAATAGCAATAAAAATTAGATTAATTAATTATTAAGTAGTATTTACCGGTTTAATGGTTTATGTATTTAGGCATTACGGGGTTTAGGAGGTTACTGATTTAACTTTACATGCATTTAGTAGGGCTGCTCACGGGACTCAGATATTCGCGACACGACCCGTAGTCTTGTCCCGAAAGAATCGGGACTGAGAAAATCCATTGACTTTACTTTTCCCGTACCGTTCTGTCACGTATTTTTTCTTTTGGGACGATTCCATATCTTAATCAAAATCCATCCCGAGAACCATCCCATCCTAAAAAACGTATACTAGAACCAGGAATATATATATATATATATATATAACATGAAGATGCCACCAATTCCGCTACTGCCCATCCAATTCCGACTAACCTATTGATGTTCCGACGAGTTCCAGGCCATCTCACGCCGTTCCAGCCGTGTTCAGTTAGGTCCAACCCTTGTCCATTGCACTTCTGGTTGCCTCCACCATGTCTAAGATACCACCAGCCTTTTGGTTTGTTTTTTTAGCGAGAATTGAGTGATTAATTATTATTATTATGTGTCTCAGTCAGTTTCATTGAGTATTAGTTGTTGTGTTGTGGTTGGGCCGATTGAGTGTGCTGAATGTGTTACAGTCAGTTTTGTAGAGCTTGCTTGTTTGAAATATTTATATGTATTTATGCTTAACATATCATATTAATTAATGGCAATGCATATGGCACAATCCAGTGGTAAACGAAAAATACAATAAATTGAAGATGATCGCATCTCAAGTGATCAAAGTACTGGTAAATCCAATCATCATCCTTTCACGAATCCTCGTATTGTTACATCAAGTTCTTCAATTGCAATTGTAAAAGAAAGTCAAGGTACATCTGAAATTCAAGCTCATAAAAAGTATAAGTCTACTATTTGGGAAACTTATGAGATATTAGTTGATTCAGAGGGAAATGAAACTGGTAGGGCAGCTTGTATATGGTGTAGGAAAGAATAGTTGGCAAAAAGTGATCAGTGTACTTCGCATTTATGGAAATACTTGAGAATGACTTTTAGGAAATTTCGACACAAAAAAAGAATTAATAGAAGCTCAAAAAGGTAAAGACAAGTGACAATCTTTGTTGAGTTTCACTAAAGGTACTAGTTTAGAGGATAATAATTTAACTTGTTGGCAATTTGATCAACAACTAGTTAGGGAGGCTTTGGTGAAAATGATCATAAAAGATGAATTGCCTTTTTGTTTTGTTGAGAGGGATGAGTTTAATGAGTTTTGTGAAGTTAGTGTGCCTCAATTTTCCATCTAGGTACTCTATAATGAGAAATTTTTTTTTGTTTGTGAAGGAAAAGAAGAAATTAAATTTATAGCATATCATCTCATTGTTGTATAGTTTCATTGACTACTAACACTTGGACTAGCATTCAAAATTTGTCGTATATATGTTTGATTGTTCATTTTATTAATTCTCAATGGAATATGCATAAAAGGCTTTTGAACTTTTATGGAATTAAAAGTCATTCTGGAGTTAATATTAGAATGGCTATAGAGTTTTGCATGAATGAATGGGGATTGAGAAAGTTGATGTGCATTACTATTGACAATGCATCAAATAATGATGTTGTAGTTGAACAATTGTAAAATAGGCTTGTGAAGAAAAGTGTTGTACCTTTGAGAGGAGAGCATTTTCATATGAGATGTTGTGCTCATATCCTAAACATAATTATCAAAGATGGAATTGCCTTAGTTGAGTGTGCTATTCAAAAAATTACAGGTGTGGTGAAATATGTGAGGAGCAATACTAAAAGATTAGATATGTCTAAGTTATGTGTTGAAGAAGCAAACATTACATATGGATCTTCATTGCAATTAGATTATCATACAAGATGGAATTCAACTTATTTGATGCTACAAACTGATATAAAATATCAAAAAGACATTGATAAGTTGGAGGACAAAGACAAAAGGTTTTTGAAGGAGTTTTGTTAAAACGTTCCAACTGAGAGAGACTGAACAAACGCCAAAATTTTGTCTCGTTTCATGTAAACTTTTTTTCATGTAACTTGTAAATTTTCTAGCTAATAATATTCTACCTCTAGTGTTTATTTTTCTGAGATTATTCGAATTTTGAAAAAAATTGAGCTTTGTGAAAATAGTAGAGATACAATGGTATTTGAAATGGGTATGAAAATGAGGCATAAATTCAACAAATATTGGGGTTCTCTTCAGTCAACAAATATTATGCTTTTTTAGCAGTAGTGTTAGATCCTAGATATAAGCTCAAATATCTCAAGGTTAAGTATACTTAGCATTATGGAGAGGGATTGGCTAAAAATTTGGTGAAAAAGGTTTTAAATGCTTTAAATGAGATGATGGATGATTATAAAGATTTAAATGAAGATGAATCAAAATAAGATGATTTCTCTTCTACTGTGTTGAAGAAAAATGATGATTTGTTTGATGGTAGTGATACTTATGTTGATGATTTTTTTTTGAATTGAAGAAAGAACACAAGTTGTAGCTTTGGAAGAGTTGGATAGGTACTTGGAGGACAAACTAGAAAAAAATAGAATTGATTTTGATCTTCAAAACTGGTGGAAGGAAAATTGGGTTAGATATCCTTCTTTGGCAAATGTAGCAAGGGATGTATTTGCAATCCAAGCATCTACTATGGCCTATGAATCTACAATTAGCACTCGGGGGAGAACTTTAGATAAATTTAGGACTTCTTTAACACCTATTACAACTGAAGTTCTCATATGTCTACAAGATTGGTTGAGAAGCTCAAACAAACCTATTGAAATTGAAGAATTAGTTCAAGACCGTGATGATAATGAATCAAGTTAGTATACAAATCTTGTAAATTTTAATTTCACTTTTACTTATTTTATTCATTCAATTTAATAAAAATATGGTTCAATTACAATTTTTAGAGGTGTCTCAATATCCAAATAATCTTCTAACTATAGTTGGCCAACTAAATTTGGAATGGGTGTATTAAATTTTTTAAGGTACAATTTTTTTTATTACTCTTTAATCTTAGAAATTTATGTCTACATGATTAACACATATTCATCTTTGGTTGTCCTTCTACATTGGAGGAAGAAGAGGGAGGAGTTGTAGAAAAGATAATTAATTGGGTTTGGATTTTCATTGCTGTTCCAGGTTGGACCTTTGAAATGATTATTATCATGGTTGTTATTAGTTGTATTTTTTTTTGTTATATTAAGCTGCCTAATTTTAGCAATTGCTTAAGTAGTAATTGATGCTACCAATGTTTGTGGTCATCTTTAGCTATTCCTTAATATTTTAAGTAATTGTTTAAAAAATGTAGTATTGCTATTATGGTTAACTTTCACTCGGCTTAACAAAACCAACTTGTGACAAAACAAAGAACTAAATTAATCACACAACTCGGTCCTGTTCTATTTAACATTTCTATCCTTTTCTGCACATCAAAGCTTTTGACAATGTAATGGAACTCGTTTGCGGTATTCAGCCTATTTCACAAAACAAAATTGGCCCAATTTGAGTTTGAAAGATACATAACTAAGGAATGATAAATGGTACAACAAAAGGTTTCGACATGAACTTACTTGGCCGGTTTGAAGAAAATAAATTGAAAAAAATGTCCGAATACCATTCCCTCCCGGAACCAATTTTTCCTTCCTAAAATCCCGATCTCCGTCCCATCCCATCCCGATATTTTCAACCTATGGGATGGGTCTGGATCTTCAAAAAAAATCTTCGAACTATGGGAAGGGACTGGAGATTTGTAATCCGCATCTCGTCCCATCCCATGAGCACCCCTAGTATTTAGTGGTTTATTGGTTTTATTTAAAAAATAAAATAACAAAAAATTTAATATAACCTTTGAAACTATACCAATTTTTAATTTTTTTTTAAATGTGAATACTATATTTAATTATGATAATCTTAATAATTATATATCATGTAAATTCAATATAAAAAATTATATTGATATATATTATAATAATGATCATGCAAAAGATTAATAAACAATTATTAATAAGATAAATATTGTTTAAAATATATTTACAAAACCTAAAAGGATTCAAAATCAAAGTGAAATATTTTACTAAATATTAATTTTAAATTTTTAAATTTTTGTATCGATTTATAAGCTTATATATTTTTTGATCAAAAATAAATTATTTAAATTATATTTGTCTAACTATTAATTTATTTTTAAATTTATATTTCTAGATAAAATAAACTAATAAATAATTAAAATGTATATTTAAAATTATAATAAATACCAATAAAAATGAGATTTATTATTTATTATTTGGGTTATACCTATTTAATGGTTTAAGTATATTGTGGTTTTCGGGTTAATGAGTTTATTGATTTATATGAATACACATTTAAGTTTTATTTATTGATTTATATGTTTTATTTAATCAATGAAATAACAAATAATTTATTTTTATGAATTTTCTTGATATTCAAAGTTTATAACCTTTAAAAATATAATAATTTTTTAATAGTTCTAAAATATGAATACAATACTTATTTATAATAATCTTAATAATTATATTTGATGTAAATTCAATATAAAAATTTTATTAATATATATTATTTTGATGATCAAAAAATAAATTAATAAACTATTATTAATAAAACAAATATTAATTAAAATATATTTGCAGAAGCCAAAATAATTCAAAATCAAAGTAAATTATATAACTAAATAAAATTTTAAATTTTTGAAAATTTGTTTTTTTATAAGCTTATATGTTTTTTTCATAAAAAATAATTTATTTAAATTATATATGTCTCACACTTTATTTATTTTGTAATTAATATTTCTATAAAAATAAACTAAAAAATAATTAAAATATATATTTAAAATTATAATGAATACATATAAAAATGAGATTTATTATTTATTATTTAGGTTATTTAGGGTTATTGGTTTAAGTATTTAGGGGATTTTGGGGTTTAGGCCTCTAGAAATTTAAATGTTTAGGCATTTAGTGGTTTATAAGTTTTATTTAAATAATAAAATAATAAAAAAATTATATTTGTTATATTTTATGATTTTTGAAGGTTATAACCTTTGAAAATATAATAATTTTTAAATTTTTTTCAAATGTAAATATAATATTTATTTATAATAATCTTAATAATTATAAAACATTTAAATTCAATATAAGTAATTTTATTGTTAGATATTATATAATTGATCAAATAATAAATTTATAAACAATTCTTAATAAGATTGATAGCAATTAAAATAAAATTGCAAAACCTATATATAATGATTCAAAATCAAAGTAAAATATATTATTATATAATAATTTTTTGTTTTTAAATTTTTACTTCTTTTTATATGCTTATATTTTTTTATGATTAAAAATAAAGTATTAAAATTATAGTTTTCTCGCTCATTATTTATTTTGTAATTAATATTTCAATAAAAAATAAACTAATAAATAATTAAAATGAATATTTAAAATTATAATGAATACAAATTAAAATGAGATTTGTAATTTATTATATATGGTATACCAGTTTAATGGTTTGATTATTTAGGGGTTTTGTCGTTTAGTAGTTTAGCAATTTATGTTTTTAGGCATTTAGTGGTTTATAGGTTTTATTTATATAATAAAAATAAAATTTATTTTTTGATTTTTTCTGATTTTCAAAGGTTATAAACTTTGAAAATAAAATAATTTTTAAAATTTTTTGAAATGTGAATACCATGTATAATTATATTAATATTACTAATTATATATCATATAAATTCAATATAAATAATTTTAATGATAGATATTATAATAATGATCAAAAATTAAATTAATAAACTATTATTAATAATATAAATATTAATTAAAATATATTTACATAACACAAAATGATTCAAAATCAAATCAAAATATATTACCAAATAATAATATTTAATTTTTAAAATTTTCTTTCTTTTTATAAGCTTATATTTTTTTTATTAAAATAAATTATTTAATTAATATATCTCTCACTCGAAATTTATTTTGTAATTAATTTTTCTAAAAGATTAAACTATAAATAATTAAAATGAATATTTAAAATTATAATAAATAGAAAAAAAATGAGATTTATTATTTATTAAGTAGTATATAGCTATTAAAGGTTTATGTATTTAGGGGTTTCAGGATTTATGAGCTTACTGATTTAAGTAAGTAAGCATTTAATGATCTATAGGTTTTATTCAAAAAATGAAATAAAAAACAATTTATTTTTATTATTTTTTCTCATTTTAAGGTTATAACCTTTGAAAATATAATAATTTTTAAATTTTTTTCAAAAGTGAATTAAATATTTAGTTATAATAATCATTATATTTATATATCACATAAATTCAATATAAACTATTTTATTGATAAATATTCTATTAATGATCAAAAAATAAATTAATAATCTATTATTAATAAGATAGATATCAATTATAAAATAATTACAAAAGCTAAAGTGATTCAGAAGCAAAGCAAAATATATTACTATATAAAAATTTTATGTTTTGAATTTATTTTTATTTTAAAAATTTATCTATATTATTTTGATGAAAAATAATTTATGTAAATTATATTTGTGTAACTCATAATTTATTTTGTAATTAATATTTATATAAAAAAAACAAATAAATAATTAAATTTGAATATTTAAAATTAAAATCAAAAAAAATTGAGATTTATTCTTTTTTATTTAGGATATACCGGTTTAATTTAACTTAGATCTATCTCACTAATAATTTAATTTGTAATTAATATTTCTATAAAAATTAACAATATATAATTAAAATAAAAATTAAAATTATACTGAATAATTTAAATAATTTATTTTGTTCCTCTCTCATCTCTAGAATGATTGCTAAAGCTCTAACCAAAATAATAGGAGCTTTTACATTATCTCTATTATGTCTCATCATATTTGATGTTGAATCACTGGGCTATCAAAGGTAATTTGACTCATGTACAATAACAGACTAAACCAAAGTTGTACCCCTATGTGTTGAAATAGCTAGTTGTTGAGGATGCTAATTATATTGAATATTGTAATTTCTTCTAAAATATCTCTCTTGCACATACTCAAAGCTCTTTTTTTAAAACATAGTTCACCTCTAAAAAAATAACCACCTTGTAGCCTATTAGAACAAACTAGCCCCAGGGCAATTTGAGCTGGGGAAGAAGTATGGGCTTTCTTTCAATCAAGAATCGAAAAATTTATTTTATTGGCATGTATAAGCCCTTTTTATATATCCTCATGGATATGTAAAGTATCATTTCTTTCTTTTTATATTAAATGAGTTATGTATACAAGCTCGCAATACCCAAAAAGTTGTAAATGAATCATATTCAAATGTATAAACGGTTTTAATCATTGCTCAAAATATTAGTCTTGCATATTGACACTTGAGGTGACAAATCAAAGTGAAAAGCCATTGTGATATTTCCAATCCCAAGAATTTTAGCTATAGAAAGTTATAAAGAGTAGTACTCGAGCTTTAACTATTTCTAGGGTCATGACTTTTGCTCTTGAGGAATGTCCAAAGTTACAATCATTCCTAGTGCAATGACTTTGCAATTTAAAGATAAAATGCAGAAGCTATGGTCATATTCAATATTGTGACCTTGTATTATACTGATTAAATATGTATTCATGATCATTCTTAGTGCAATAACAATATGTTCAACAAAGAGACACAAGTTATGGCATATTCTCATCGATATTATTTTGTGTTCAAGAGACAAAATATACAATCATGACCATTACTAATGCAACAATAATCTAAAGCAAGAAAGAGACTGAATCCATAACTCATCCCTTGAGTCATGACTTTTTGTTACATATACAAAAAGATAAATCTGTGACATTCCTAAGAATTGTGAATTTCAATTTAAATTTAACACTTAGTCAATTGATTATAAAAGTGCAAAACAGCAAAATTAGAATTTAGGGTTTATGGATTAGGGTTATAGTTTATTGTTTAAGGTTTAGGATTTAAAGTTTATGGTTTATGGTTTTTTCTTTGGAAAATACACACTTTATTTATCATTTAGGCACACAACTTACAAGATACTAAAAAGCTGACTAATTTAGGCCAGCCCACCAAATCCTATGCACCTTAATGATCCTATGCATAAAATACATAAAAAACATAATGCCTAATAATTCCAAGCGTACGAATACAACTAAAATCACCTAGCATTCCCGGACTTCAGAGTTGGCAATGAGTCATTATGCGCACTGCATCCTTTCCATTCAGATTTGTCCAAGCCTTTTTGAGGAACCTGAATGATGCACCATATTAAAACTATGCAAATATAAGATTATGCATGTGTGTGACATTCAGCATCAAGCATTTGCCTATGTCATTGCTATGCAATGGAATACATGTAAAACTGAATACCCATAAATCCACAAGTCGATATCTACGGCACTTTGTCAATTCATTCTCACCTCTAAATTCCACATTCTTTTGCTCCAATGATCCTCAAAAGAGTACCTATTGGGTTAGAATGCTTCCTCCTCGAGCTCCAAGAAGTAGCTGTATGTTGCACCGACAAAATATCAAAAAATATGCATGCATCGGTGTGCATGTGTGATGAGGTCCATCTAATAGTCCAATTATCTACGCGTACAACTAAGCTAGAATACAAGTAAAATTACAAATTGCTATAAAGATGGGTCTTCTGCTCCCGAAAGTGTAGCATCGCCTAATGTGTAATTACAAAATGCATTAGTGAGCCCCACTTAGAGATACTCATGGGTCTAGTTTTCCTCATTGCATACTACTTACAGAACATAAAAGATTGTGTGTGTGAGTATGTCATGATCTGTCTCTACAAGTATATTGTGCATACAAAGTCCAAAATACAAATAAGACTACAAACATAAACTATAAGTTTGAATCTTTCGCTCCCCTTTGGCTGGTCTGTACTCCATTGCTTACTGGCCCCACTTGGTGATGATTCGGATTTTGCCAGCTCTCCAATTAATCATGGATTATCTGCTACTCATGTTGGGCGATGGTTTGGTGGTCCTTTATTCTGCATGATAGGGCTATGGGACACACTCCTAGCTACTACTGGGTTTACTCCCAACCACTTTGCTGGGTCTCGTCAGTTGTTTGAATGTTATTATCCCGGCTTGCTAGTGGGGCCTTAGTAAGCTGGTGGTCCATACTTCTGGCTGCTTCCAGGACTTGCTGGCCCCTCTAAATGCTACACCAAAATGGACAAGAATATGTGCACATGTGTACTGTGGTCCGTAGCTATGTGTGTGTGGTACAGCAGTATCATGGTTTAGGAGTTTAGTAAATTAAGTATTTAGGTATTTTGTGGTTTATAGGTTTTATTTAAAAAATTAAATAACAAAAAAATTATTTTTATGATTTTTTCTCATTTTCAAGGTTATAACAATTGAAAATATTATAATTTTTAATTTTTTTTCAAATGTTAATACATTATTTAATTATAATAATCATAAAAATTAAATAATTTTATTGATTGATATAATAATACTAATCATAAAATAGATTAATAACCTATTATTAATAAGATGGATATTAAATAAAATATATTTGCAAAACCTAAAACGATTCAAAATCAAAGTAAAATATATTACTAAATAATAATTTTTTATTTTTAAATTTTTGATTCTTTTTATAAGTTTATAAATTTTTTTGATGAAAATAAATTATTTAAATTATATGTCTCATACATAATTTTATTTTGCAATTAATATTTCTATAAAAATAAACTAATAAATAAATAAAATGAATATTAAAATTATAATGAATACAAATAAAAATGAGATTTATGATTAATTATTTAGGGTATGCCGGTTTAATGGTTTAAGTATTTAAAAGTTTAGGAGTTTTGTAATTGCAGTGTTTAGGTATTTAGTAGTTTATATATTTTATTTAAATAATGAAATAACAAAAAAATTATTTTTCAAATTTTTTATCAATTTTCAAGGTTATATCATTTATAAATGTAATAATTTTTAAATTTTTTTCAAATGTGAATAAAATATTTATTTATAATAAACTTAATAATTATATATCATGTAAATTAAAAATAAAACATTTTATTGATAGGTATTAATAAACTAAATATAAATATAATAATGATCAAAGAATAAATTAATAAACTATTATTTTTGATAGATATTTATATATTATTTATAAATACTTTAACATTAAAGATGGTTTTAATGTTTAAGTCTTTAAGGGTTTTGAGGTTTAGGAGTTTAATGATTTAAGCATTTAGGCATTTAGTAGTTTATAGGTTTTATATAAATAATAAAATACAAAAAATTTTTTTTTGTGATTTTATCTCATTTTCAAAGATGATAACCTTTAAAAATATAATAATTCTTAAATTATTTTTAAATGTAAATATAATATTTAGTTATAATAATCTTTATAATTATATATCATGTAAATTCAATATAAACAATTTTATTAATAAATATTCTAATAATGATCAAAAAATAAATTAATAGTCTATTATTAATAATATAGATATCAATTAAAATATAATTACAAAACATAAAATGATTCAGAATCAAAGCAAAATATATTACTATATAATATTTTTTTTAAAATTTTTTTCTTTTAAAAAGTTTATCAATAATTTTTAGATGAAAAATAATTTATATAAATTATTTTTGTCTAGCTCAATTTATTTTGTAATTAATATTTATATATAAATAAACAAATAAATAATTAAAATGAATTTTTAAAATTATAATGAAAAAAAATGAGATTTATTATTTATTATTTAGGGATACTGTCTCACTAATAATTTCTTTTGTAATTAATATTTCTATAAAAATAAACTAATAAATAATTAAAATAAAAATTTAAAATTATACTGAATAAAAATTAAAATGAGATTTATGAATTATTATTAATGTTTACCAGTTTAATGATTTAAGTATTTAGAGGTTTTGTCGTTTAGGAGTTTAGCGATTTATGTTTTTAGACATTTAGTGGTTAATAGGTTTTATTTAAACAATTAAATAACAAAAAAAATATTTTGATATTTTTTCTCATTTTCAAAGGTTATAACCTTTGAAAATATTTTAATTTTGAATTTTTTTAAAAATGTGAATACAATATTTAGTAATAATAATCATAATAATTATATATAATATAAACTAAATATAATTAATTTTATTGATAGATATGATATCAATTATCAAAAAATAAATTAATATGCTATTATTAATATGATAGATATAAATTAATATATAATTTAAAAACCTAAAATGATTCAAAAACAATATAAACTTTATTACTAAATAAAATTTTTGTTTTTTAGTTTTTGCTTCTTTTTATATACTTATATATTTTTTTATGAAAAATAAATTATTTAAATTATATTTGTATCACTCAAAAAATTATTTTTGTTATTTTTTCTCAATTTTGAAGGTTATAACCTTTGAAAATATAACAATTTTTAAATTTTTTTTATATGTGAATACTATATTTAGTTATGATAATCTTAATAATAATATATCCTGTAAATTCAATATAAACAATTATATTGAAATATATTATATTAATGATCAAAAAATAAATTAATAAACTATTATTAATAAGATAGATATTATTTTAAATATATTTGTAAAACATAAATTTATTCAAAATCAAAGTAAAATATATTACAAAATAATACTTTCTTTAATGGTTTGCTTCTTTTTATAAGTGTATATTTTTTGTTATTAAAAGTAAATTATATTTGTCTTCCTCATAATTTATTTTTAATTTATAATTCTATAAAAATAAACTAATAAATAATTAAAATGAATATTTAAAATTATAATGAATACAAATAAAATAGATATTTATTATTTATTATTCAGGATATACTAGTTTAATGGTTTAAGTATTTAGGTGTTTTGGGGCTTAGTGATTTAAGTGTTTAGGCCATTAGTGATTTATAGTTTTTATTTAAAAAATGAAAAAATAAAAAATTAAATTCTTTGATTTTTTTAATTTTTGAAGGTTATAACCTTTGAAAATATAATAATTCTTTATTTTTTTAAATGTTTATATAATATTTAGTTATAATATTCTTAATAATTATATATAATGTAAACTCAATATAAATAATTTTATTAATAGATATTATAATAATGATCCATTAAAAATTAATAAAGTATTTTTAATAAGAATGATATAAATTAAAATATAATTGCAAAAACTAAAATTATTCAATATCAAAATAAAATATATTACAAAATAATAAATTAATGTTTTTAAAATTTTGCCTCTGTTTATAAGCTATTGTATTTTTTTTGATAAAAAAAATTATTTAAGTAGATCTAGTCTCACTAATAATTTAATTTTAATTAATATTTATATAAAAATAAACTGATAAATAATTAAAATAAAAATTTAAAATTATACTTAATAAAAATTAAAATGAGATTTATGATTTATTATTAAAGTATACTAATTTAATAGTTTAAGTATTTAGAAGTTTTGTCATTTAGGAGTTTACTGATTTATGTTTTTAGGCATTTAGTGGTTTATAGGTTTTATTTAAACAATAAAATAACAAAAAAAATTTTGTAATTTTTTGTCATTTTCATAGGTTATAACCTTTGAAAATATAATAATATTTAAAATTTTTTGATATGTGAAAACAATATTTAGTTATAATAATTTTAATAATTATATATGATATAAATTCAATGTAAACAATTTTATTGATAAATATTATAATAATGATCAAAAATTAAATTAATAAACTATTAATAATAAGATTAATATTAATTAAAAAATATTCACAAAACCCAAATTGATTCAAAATTAAAGTAAATAATATTACTGGATAATAATTTTTAATTTTTAAATTTTCACTTCTTTTATAAGCGTATATTTTTTTTTGATAAAAAAATAAATTATTTAAATTATATTTGTTACACTTATAATTTATTTTGTAATAAATATTTATATAAAAATAAACTTATAAATAATAAAAATGAATATTTAAAATAATAATAAATTGAAATATAAATTAGATTTCTTAATTATTAAATAGCATATAGCAGTTTAATGGTTTATATATTTAGGCATTACGAGCCTTAGGAGTTTACTGATTTAACTGTGTATGCATTTAGTGGTTTATAGGTTTTATTTAAAAATCAAAATAACAAAATATTTATTTTTATTATTTTTTGATATTTTCAAAGGTTATAACATTTGAAAATATAATATTTTTTAAATTTTTTTCAAATGTGTATTCAATATTTAGTTATAATAATCATTATATTTATATATCATATAAATTCAATATAAACAATATTATTTATAAATATTCTAAAAATGATCAAAAAATAAATTGAATCTCTATTATTAATAAGATAGATATCAATTAAAATAAGGAATAGATATCAAAAAATATAAACTACCTTGGCTAGTTTGAAGAAAATAAATTGAAAAAAAATACTGAACTCCGTTCTGTCCCGGAACTATTTTCTCCTACCCAAAATTCCCGACTTCCGTCCCCTCCCATCCTGATATCTTCAACCTATGGGACGACTTTGGATCTTCAAAAAAATATATCCGAACTATGGGAATGGACTGGAGATTTGTAATCCCAATCGCATCCCGTCCCATGAGCACCCCTAGCATTTAGTGGTTTATAGGTTTTATTTAAAAAATAAAATAACAAAAAATTTAATATAACCTTTGAAACTATAACATTTTTAAATTTTTTTATAAATGTGAATACTATATTTAGTTATGATAATCTTAATAATTATATATCATGTAAATTCAATATAAACAATTATATTGATAAATATTTAATAATGATCATACAAAAGATTAATAAACAATTATTAATAAGATAAATATTGTTTAAAATATATTTACAAAACCTAAAATGATTCAAAATCAAATTAAAATATTTTACTAAATATTAATTTTAAATTTTTAAATTTTTGTATCCATTTATAAGCTTATATTTTATTTGATGAAAAATAAATTATTTTAATTATATTTGTCTAACTATTAATTTATTTTTTAATTTATATTTCTATAAAAATAAACTAATAAATAATTAAAATGTATATATAAAATTATAATGAATACTAATAAAAATAAGATTTATGATTTATTATTTAGGGTATACCTATTTAATAGTTTAAGTTTATTGTAGTTTTGGCGTTAATGAGTTTATTTATTTATATGTTTACACATTTAGGTTTTATTTATTGATTTATAGGTTTTATTTAATCAATGAAATAACAAAAAATTTATTTTTATGAATTTTCGTGATTTTCAAAGGTTATAACCTTTGAAAATATAATAATATTTTTAATAGTTCTAAAATATGAATACAATATTTACTAATAATAATCTTAATAATTCTATTTGATGTAAATTCATTATAGAAAATTTTATTAATATATATTATTTTGATGATCAAAAAATAAATTAATAAACTATTATTAATAAGACAGTTATTAATTAAAATATATTTGCAGAACCCAAAATAATTAAAAATCAAAGAAAATTATATTACTATATAAACTTTTAAATTTTTGAAAATTTGTTTATCTTTATAAGCTTATAATTTTTTTCATAAAAAATAATTTATTTATATTATATATGACTCACTCATTATTTATTTTGTAATTAATATTTCTATAAAAATACAATAAAAAATAATTAAAATGAATATTTAATATTATAATGAATACAAATAAAAATGAGTTTATTATTTATTATTTAGGTTATATAGGTTTAATGGTTTAAGTATTTAGGGGGTTTTGGGGTTTAGGAATCTAGAGATTTAAATATTTAGGCATTTAGTAGTTTATATGTTTTATTTAAATAATGAAATAACAAAAAAATTATTTGTCAAATTCTTTATCAATTTTTACGGTTATAACCTTTATAAATATAATAATTTTTAAATTTTTTCAAATGTGAAGACAATATTTAGTTATGATAAACTTAATAATTATATATCATGTAAATTAAAAATAAACAATTTTATTGATAGATATTAATAAACTAAATATAAATATAAATATAATAATGATCAAAGAATAAATTAATAAATTATTATTTATTGATATATATTTATATATTTTTTATAAATACTTAAACATTTAAAGATGGTTTAAATGATTAAGTAATTAAGGGTTTTGGGGTTTAGGAGTTTAATGATTTAAGCGTATTTATATTTATAAGTATTTAAGTATTTAAATGTTTAAGTATTTAAGTATTTAAATATTTAGTAGTTTATAAGTTTTATAGAAATAATAAAATAACAAAAAATGTATTTTTGTGATTTTATCTCATTTTCAAAGATTTAACCTTTAAAAATTGAATAATTTTTAAATTATTTCAAATGTAAATATAATATTTTGTTATAATAATCTTTATTATTATATATCATCTAAATTCAATATAAACAATTTTAGTGATAAATATTCTAATAATGATCAAAAAATAAATTAATAATCTATTATTAATAAGATAGATATGAATTAAAATATAATTACAAAACCTAAAATGATTCAGTAGAAAAAGTAAAATATATTACTATATAATAATTTTTTTTTTGAAAAAATTTTTCTTTTAAAAAGGTTATCTATAATTTTTTGATAAAAAATAATTTATATAAATTATATTTGTCTAGCTCAATTTATTTTGTAATTAATATTAATTTATAAATAATTAAAATGAATATTTAAAATTATAATGAAAAAAAATGAGCTTCATTATTTATTATTTAGGGATATTGTTTTAATTTAAATTAGATCTATCTCACTAATAATTTATTTTGTAATTAATATTTCTATAAAAATAAACTGATAAATAATTAAAATAAAAATTTAAAATTATACTGAATAAAAATTAAAATGAGATTTATGAATTCTTATTAATCTTTACCAGTTTAATGGTTTAAGTATTTAGAGGTTTTGTCATTTAGGAGTTTAGTGATTTATGTTTTTAGGAATTTAGTGGTTTATAGGTTTTATTTAAATAATGAAATAACAAAAATTTTTTTTGATATTTTTTAACATTTTCAAAGGTTATAAACTATGAAAATATAATAATTTTAAATTTTTTTAAAAATATGAATACAATATTTAGTAATAAAAATCATTATAATTATATATAATATAAACAATTTTATTGATAGATATGATATCAATTATCAAAAAATAAATTAATATGCTATTATTAATATGATATATATAAATTAAAATATAATTAAAAAAATATTCAAAATCCAAATAAAATTTATTAATAAATAATAATTTTTTTAAAATTTTCATCTTATTTTTATAAGCTTATATTTTTTTTATTGAAAAATAAATTATTTAAATTTTATTTGTATCACTCATAATTTATTTTGTAATTAATATTTTAATAAATTATTTAAATTATATTTAAGGTTTACGAGTTTAAACATTTAAGTATTTATGGGCTTTTGTATTTAGGAGTTTAGAGGTTTAAGTGTTTAGGAATTTAGTGGTTTATAAGTTTTATTTAAACAATGATATAGCAAAAATATTATTTTTATTATTTTTTTAATTTTTGAAGGTTATAACCTTTGAAAATATAATATTTTTAAATTTTTTTCAAATGTAAATATAATATTTAGTTATAATAATCTTAATAATTATAAGTTATTTAAATTCAATATAAATAATTACATTCCTAGATATTATAATAATGATCAAAAAAATTTAATAAACAATTATTAATAAGATAGATATTATTTAAAATATATTTGCTAAATCTAAATTTATTCATAATCAAAGTAAAATATATTACTTAATAATTTTTTTAATGTTTTGCTTTTTTTATAACTTTATATTTTTGTTATTATAAATAAATTATTTAAATTAATTTGTCTTACTCATAATTTATTTTGTAATTTGTAATTCTATAATAATAAACTAATAAATAATTAAAATAATTATTTAAATTTATAAAGAATACAAATAAAAATGAGATTTATTATTTATTATTTAGGATATACTGGTTTAATGGTAAAGTATTTAGGAGTTTTTGGGTTTAGGAGTTTATTGATTTAAGTGTTTAGACCTCTATGGATTTATAGTTATTATATAAAGAATTAAAAAACAAAAAATTTAATTTTTAGAATTTTTTTTAATTTTTCAAGGTTGTAACCTTTGAAAATATAATAATTATAAATTTTTTTAAATGTGAATATAATATTTAGTTATAATAATCTTAATAATTATATATAATGTAAACTAAATATAAATAATTTTATTAATTATATTATAATAATGATCAATAAATAAATTAATAAACTAGTATTAATAAGAATGATATAAAGATATATATTACTAAATAATAATTTTTATTTTAAAAATTTTGCCTCATTTTATAAGCATATATATTTTTTTTATGAAAAATAAATTATTTAAATTATATTTGTCTAACTAATAATTTATTTTGTAATTAATATTTCTATAAAAATAAATTAATAAATAATTAAAATGAATATTTAGAATTATAATGAATACTAATAAAAAGAGATTTATGATTTATTATTTAGGGTATACCTATTTAATGGTTTAATTTTTTTGTTGTTTTGGGGTTAAGGAGTTTATTGCTTTATATTTGGACATTTAAGTGTTTATAGGTTTTATCAATCAAGAAAATAACAAAAAAATTAATTTTCTGAATTTATGTGATTTTCAAATGTTATAATCTTTAAAAATATAATAATTTTTTAATAGTTATAAAATATGAATACAATACTTAGTTATAATAATCATAAAAATTATATTTGTTGTAGATTCAATATAAAAAAATGTATTAATGTATATTATAAAAATGATCAAAAAATAAATTAATAAACTATTATTAATATGATAGATATTAATTAAAATATATTTGCAGAACCCAAAATAATTCAAAATCAAAGTAAATTATATTACTAAATAAAATTTTAAATTTTTGAAATTTTCTTTATTTTTATAAGCTTATTTTTTTTTATAAAAAATAATATATTTAAATTATATGTCTCCCTCATTATTTATTCTGTAATTAATATTTCTCTAAAAATAAACTAAAAAATAATTAAAATGAATATTTAAAATTATAATGAATACAAATAAAAATGAAATGTATTATTTATAATTTAGGTTATATAGGTTTAATAGTTTAATTATTTAGGGGGTTTTGTGGTTAAGGTGTCTAGATATTTAAATGATGAGGCATTTAGTAGTTTATAAGTTTTATTTAAATAATAAAATAATAAAAAAATTATTTTTGTGATTTTTTATCATTTTTGAAGGTTATAACCTTTGAAAATATAATAATTTTTAAATTTTTTTCAAATGTAAATATAATATATAGTTAATATAATCTTAATAATTATAAGACATTAAAATTGAATATAAGTAATTTTATTATTATATATTATAAAAATGATCAAATAATAAATTAATAACCTTTTATTAATAAGATTGATAGCAATTAAAATATAATTGCAAAACCTATATATAATGATTCAAAATCAAAGTAAAATATATTACTAAATAATACTTTTTTGTTTTTAAATTTTTACTTCTTTTTATTAACTTATATTTTTTTTTGATTAAAAATAAATTATTAAAATTATATTTGTTTGATTCATTATTTATTTTTTAATTAATATTTATATAAAAAATAAACTAATAAATAATTAAAATTAATATTTAAAATGATAATGATTACAAATTAAATTGAGATTTATGATTTATTATATGTGGTAGACCGGTTTAATGATTTGATTATTTAGGGGTTTAGTCATTTAGGAGTTTATCAATTTATGTTTTTTTAGTTATTTAGTGGTTTATAGTTTTTATTTATATAATAAAATTAAAAAAAAATTTTGATTTTATCTGATTTACTAAGGTAACCTTTAAAAATTAAATAATTTTTAAAATTTTTTGAAATATGAATACCATGTATAATTATATTAATCTTACTAATTATATATCATATAAATTCAAAATAAACAATTTTAATGATAGATAGTATAATAATGATGAAAAATTAAATTAATATACTATTATTAATAATATAAATACTAATTAAAATATATTTACATAACACAAAATGATTCAAAATAAAATCAAAATATATTATTAAATAATAATATTTTATTTTCAAATATTTCCTTCTTTTTATAATCTTATATTTTTTATTGATTAAAAATAAATTATTTAAATAATATTTGTCTTACTCAAAATTTTTTTTGTAATTAATTTTTCTAAATAATTAAACTATAAATAATTAAAATGAATATTTAAAATTATAATAAATATAAATAAAAATGAGATTTATTATTTATTAAGTAGTATATAGTTGTTAAAAGGTTTATGTATTTAGGGGTTTCAGGGTTTATCAGCTTACTGATTTAAGTAAGTAAGCATTTAATGATCTATAGGTTTTATTTAAAAAATGAAATAACAAAAAATTTATTTTTTTTTATTTTTTCACATTTTCAAAGGTTATAACCTATGAAAATATAATAATTTTAAAATTTTTTTGAAATAGTGAATACAATATTTAGTTATAATAATCATTATATTTATATATCATATAAATTCAATATAAATATTTTAATTAATAAATATTCTAATAATGATGAAAAATAACTTAATAATATATTATTAATAAGATAGATATCAATTAAAATATATTTACAAAACCTAAAATGATTCAGAAGCAAAGCAAAATATATTACTATATAATAATTTTTTGTTTTGAAATTTTTTTTTCTTTTTAAAAAGTTTATCTATATTATTTTGATGAAAAATAATTTATATAAATTATAATTGTGTAACTCATATTTTATTTTGTAATTAATATTTATATAAAAATAAACAAATAAATTATTAAATTTGAATATTTAAAATTAAAATGAAAAAAAAAATCAGATTTATTCTTTATTATTTAGGATATACCGGTTTAATTTAAATTAGATCTGTCTCACCAATAATTTATTTTGTAATTAATATTTCTATAAAAATAAACTTATAAATAATTAAATTATAAATTAAAATTATACTGAATAATTAAAATACTTTATTTTGTTCCTCTCTCACCTCTAAAATGATTGCTAAAGCTCTAACCATTATAATAGGAGCTTTTTCTTTATCTCTATTATGTCTCGTCATCTTTGATGTTGAATCACTGGGCTATCAAAGGTAATTTGACTCATGTACGCTAACAGAATAACCCAAAGTTGTACCACTATGTATTGAAATAGTTAGTTGTTGAGGATGCTATTTATATTGATTATTGTAATTTCTTCTAAAATATCCCTCATGCACACAATCAAAGCAATTTTTTTTAAAACATAGTTCACCTCTAAAAAAATAACCACCTTGTAGCCTATTAAAACAAACTAGCCTTAGTGCAGTTTGAGTAGGGCAAGAAGTATGGGCTCTCTTTCAATCAAGAATAAAAAAATTTATTTTATTGGCATGTCTAAGCCTTTTTTTTATATCCTAATGGATAGGAAAAGTATCATTTCTTTCTTTTTAAATTAAATGAGTTATGTATACAAGCTCAAAATACCCTAAAAGGTGTAAATGAATCATATTCAAATGTATAAAAGGTTTTAATCATTACTCTAAATATTAGTCTTGCATATTGACACTTAAGGTCACAAATCAAAGGAAAAAGCGATAGTGATATTTCCAATCACAAGAATTTTAGCTATAGAAAGTTATAAAAAGTAGTACTCATGCTTTAACTATTTCTAGGGTCATGACTTTTGCTCTTGAGGAATGTCCAAAGTTACATTCATTCCTAGTGCAATGACTTTGCAATATAAAGATAAAATGCACAAGCTATGGTCATATCCAATTCTGTGACCCAGTATTATAGTGATTAAATATGTATTCATGATCATTCTTATTGCCGTAACAATATGTTCAACAGAGAGACACAAGTTATGGCATATTATTATCGATATGATTTTGTGTTCTAGAGACCAAATATACAATCATGACCATTGCTAATGCTACAATAATCTAAAGCAAAAAAGTGACTGAATCCATAACTCACCCCTTGAGTCATGACTTTGTGTTACATATACAAAAAAAATAAATATGTGACATTCCTAAAAGTTGTGAATTTCAATTTAAATTTAACACTAGTCATTTGATTATAAAAGTACAAAACATGAGATTTAGGATTTAGGGTTTATGGGTTAGGGTTATAGTTTATAGTTTAAGGTTTAGGATTTAAAGTTTAGGGTTTATGGTTTTTTTTTGGAAAATAGACACTTTATTTATCATTTAGGCACACAACTTACAAGAGACTAAAAAGTTGACTAATTTAGGCCAGCCCATCAAATCCTATGCACCTTAATGATTCTATGCATAAAATACATAAAAAAACATAATTTCTAATAATTCCAAGCGTATAAATACAACTAAAATCACCTGGCATTCCCGGGCTTCAGAGTTGGCATTGTCATTATGCGCACTGCATCCTTTCCATTCGGGTTTCTCCAAGCCTTTTGGAGGAACCTGAATGATGCACCATATTAAAACTATGCAAATATAAGATTGTGCATGTGCGTGACATGCAGCATAAACCGTTTGCCTATGTCATTGCTATGCAATGGAATACATTTAAAGCTGAATACCGATAAATCCACAAGTCTATATCTACGGCACTTTGTCAATTCATTCTCACCTCTGAATTCCACATTCTTTTGCTCCATGATCCTCAAAAGAATATCACTTGGGTTAGGAATGCTTCCTCCTCGAGCTCCAAGAAGTGTCAGTATTTTGCACCGACAAAATATAAAAAAATATGCATGCATCAGTGTGCATGTGTGATGAGCTCCATCTCACATTCTAATTATCTACGATGACAACTAAGCTAGTATACAAGTAAAATTATAAAATGCTATAAAGATGGGTCTTCTGCTCTAAGGAGTGTAGCATCGCCTAATGTGTATTTAGCAAATACATTAGTGGGCCCCACTTAGAGATACTCATCGGTTCCAGTTGTCCTCATTGCATGCTACATAAAGAATACACAAGATTGTGTGTGTGAGTATGGCATGATCCATCTCTACAAGTACATGGATGCATACAAAGTCCATAATACAAATAAGACAACAAACATAAACTACAAGTTTGAATCTTTCGCTCACGTGTGACTGGTCTGGACTCCATTGCTTACTGGCCCTGCTTGGTGATGCTTCGGATTTTGCCGGCTCTCCAATTAATCACGGATTAGCCGCTACTCCTATTGGGCGACTGTTGGGTGGCCCGCTATGTTGCCTAATAGGGCTAGTGGGACCCACTCCTAGCTACTCATGGGTTTACTCCCTGACCAATTTGCTCGGTCTCGTCAGTTGTCTGAATGTTATCATCACAGCTTGCTAGTGGGGCCCTCTATAAGCTGGTGGCCCATACTTCTGGCTACTTCCAGGACTATCTGGCCCATCTATATGGTACACCAAGATGGATAAGAATATATGAACGAGTGTACTGTGGTCCGTCGCTATGTGTGTGTGGTGCAGCAGTATCAGGGTTTAGAAGTTTAGTAATTTAAGTATCTCGGTATTTTGTGGTTTATAGGTTTTATTTAAATAATTAAATAACAAAAAAACTATTTTTATGATTTTTTCTCATTTTCAAGGTTATAACCATTGAAAATATTATAATTTTTATTTTTTTTTTAAAATGTTAATACAATATTTAATTATAATAATCATAAAAATTAAATATCATGTAAATTTAATATAAATAATTTTATTGATCGATATTATAATACTGATCATAAAATAGATTAATAAACTATTATTAATATCATAGATATTAATTAAAATATATTTGCAAAACCTAAAATGATTCAAAATCAATGTAAAATATATTACTAAATAAGAATTTTATATTTTTATATTTTTGATTCTTTATATAAGATAATAAATTTTTTTGATGAAGATAAATTATTTAAATTATATTTGTCTCATTCATAATTTTATTTTGCAATTAATATTTTTATAAAAATACACTAATAAATAATTAAAATGAATATTAAAATTATAATGAATACAAATAAAAATGAGATTTATGATTATTTATTTAGGGTATACCAGTTTAATGGTTTAAGTATTTAGGAGTTTAGCGATTTAAGTGTTTAGGCATTTAGTAGTTTATGTGTTTTATTTTAAAAATGAAATAACAAAAAAATTATTTTTCAAATTTTTTATCAATTTTGAAGGTTATAAACATTATAAATATAATAATTTTTAAATTTTTTTCAAATGTGAATACATTATTTAGTTATAATAAACTTAATAATTATATATCATATAAATTAAAAATAAATAATTTTATTGATAGATATTAATAAACTAAATATAATTATAAATATAATAATGATCAAAAAATAAAGTAATAAACTATTATTTATTGATAGATATTTATATATTATTTATAAATACATAAACCTTTTAAGATGGTTTAAATGTTTAAATATTTAAGGGTTTTGGGGTTTTGGGGTTTTGGGGTTTAGGAGTTTAAAGATTTAAGCATTGAGGCATTTAGTAGCTTATAGGTTTTATATAAACAATAAAATAACAAAAAATTTATTTTTGTGATTTTATCTTATTTTAAAAGATGATAACCTTTAAAAATATAATAATTATTAAATTATTTTCAAATGTAGATAAGATATTTAGTTATAATAATCTTTATAATTATATATCATGTAAATTCAATATAAACAATTTTATTGATAAATATTCTAATAATGATCAAAAAATAAATTAATAATCTATTATTAATAAGATAGATATCAATTAAATTTATAATTACAAAACCTAAAATGATTCAGAAACAAAGCAAAATATATTACTATATAATAATTTTTTGTTTTGAAAATTTTTTTTCTTTTAAAAAGTTTATCTATAATTTTTTGATGAAAAATAATTTATATAAATTATTTTTAACTAACTCAATTTATTTTGTAATTAATTTTTATATATAAATAAACAAATAAATAATTAAAATGAATATTTAAAATTATAATGAAAAAAATGAGATTTATTATTTATTATTTAGGGATACTGTTTTATTTTAAATTAAATCTGTCTCACTAATAATTTATTTTGTACTTAATATATCTATAAAAAAACTGATAAAAAATTAAAATAAAAATTTAAAATTATATTGAATAAAATTAAAATGAGATTTATTATTTATTATTAATCTTTACCAGTTTAATGGAATAACTATTTAGAGGTTTTGTCATTTAGGAGTTTAGTAATTTATGTTTTTATGCTTTTAGTGGTTTATAGGTTTTATTTAAAAAATAAAATAACAAAAAAAATTTCTATAATTTGTTATCATTTTCATAGGTTATAACATTTGAAAATATAATAATATTTACAATTTTTTGAAATGTGAATACAATATTTTGTTATAATAATATTAATATTTAGATATCATATAAATTCAATATAAATAATTTTATTGATAGATAATATAATAATGATCAAAAATTAAATTAATAAACTATTAATAAAATGATATATATTAAATAAAAAATATTTACAAAACCCAAATTGATTCAAAATAAAAGTAAAATATATTATTTGATAATAATTTTTAATTTTTTAATTTTTACTTATTTTATAAGCGTATATATATTTTAAATTATATTTGGCACACTCATAATTTATTTTGTAATAAATATTTCTATAAAAATAAACTAATAAATAATTAAAATGAATATTTAAAATTATAATAAATAGAATTAAAAATTTGATTTTTTAATTATTAAGTTGTATATAGGAGTTTAATGGTTTATATATTTTGGCATTACGGGGTTTAGGAGTTTTTTGATTTAACTGTGCATGCATTTAGTGGTTTATAAGTATTATTTACAAAAAATATCTTAAATCAATAATCATTATATTTATATATCATATAAATTCAATATAAATATTTTTATTGATAAATATTCTAATAATGATCAAAGAATAAATTAATAGTCTATTATTAATAAGACATATATCAATTTAAATATAATTACAAAACATAATATGATTCAGAAGCAAAGAAAATTATATTACTATATAATAATTTATTATTTTGAATTTTTTTTCATTTAAAAAGTTTATCTATATTTTTTTGATGAAAAATAATTATAAAAATTATATTTGTCTAACTCAATTTATTATGTAATTAATAATTATATAAAAATAAATGAATAAATAATTAAAAAGAATATTTTAAATTATAATGAAAAAAATAATATTGAGATTTATATTTATTATTTAGTGTATACCAGTTTAAAATGATTATCTATTTAGGGTTTTCGAGATTTATGAGTTATTGATTTAAGAATCTAGGCATTTAGTGGTTTATAGGATTTATTTAAACAATGAAATAGCAAAAAAATTATTTTTGTTTTTTTTTCACATTTTCAAAGGTTATAACATTTGAAAATATAATAATTTTAAAATTTTTTTAAAATGTGAATAAAATATTTAGTAATAATAATCATTATAATTATATATAATATAAACTAATTATAAATAATTTTATTGATAGATATGATATCAATTATCAAAAAATAAATTAATAAACTATTATTAATATGATAGATATAAATTAAAATATAATTATAAAACCTAAAATGATTCAAATCATCATAAAATTATAAGTTATAATTATTTAAATATCAACTATTATTAAAATATAATTATTAATATGATATTTAGTTATAATAATCTTTATAATTATATATCATGTAAATTCAATATAAACAATTTTATTGATAAATATTCTAATAATGATCAAAAAATAAATTAATAATTTATTATTAATAAGTTAGATATCAATTAAAATATAATTACAAAACCTAAAATGATTCCGAAATAAGCAAAATATATTACTATATAATATTTTTTTATTTTTAAATTTTTTTTATTTTATTAAGTTTATCTATATTTTTATGTTGAAAAATAATTTATATAAAGTATGTTTGTATAACTTATAATTTATTTTGTAATTAATATTTATATAAAAATAAACAAATAAATAATTAAAAAGAATATTAAAATTATAATGAAAAAAAATAAAAATGAGATTTATTATTTATTATTTAGGATATACATGTTTAAAAAATTATCTATTTATGGTTTTCGAGATTTAGAAGTTATTGATTTAAGTATTTAGGTATTTAATGGCTTATAGGTTTTATTCAAACAATGAAATAATAAAAAATTTATTTTTGATATTTTTTCAAATTTTCAAAGTTTATAACCTTTGAAAATATAATAATTTTAAAATTTTTTAAAAATGTGAATACAATATTTAGTAATAATAAATATTATAACTATATATAAAATAAACTAAATCTAAACAATTTTATTGATAGATATTATATCAATTATCAAAAAAAAATTAATAAACTATTATTAATATGATAAATATAAATTAAAATATAATTAAAAAACCTAAAATGATTCTAAATCAAAGTAAAATTTATTACAAAATAATAATTTTTTTTTAGTTTTTGCATCATTTTATAAGCTTATATGTTTTTTTGATGAAAAATATATTATTTAAATTATATTTGTATAATTCATAATTTATTTTGTAATTAATATTTCTATAAATTATTTAAATTATATTTAAGAATTACGAATTTAAAGGTTTAAGTATTTAGGGTCTTCGGAGGTTAGCACTTTAAATATTTATGTATTTAGGCATATAATGGTTTATAAGTTTTATTTAAACAATGATATAACAAAAAAATTATTTTTGTTATTTTTTCTCAATTTTGAATGTTATAAACTTTGAAAATATAATAATTTTTAAATTTTTTTAAATATGTGAATACTATATTTAGTTATGATATTTTTAATAATTATATATCATGTAAATTCAATATAAACAATTATATTGAAATATATTATATTAATGATCAAAAAATAAATTAATAACCTATTATTAATAAGATAGATATTTTTTAAAATATATTTGGAAAAGGTAAATTTATTCAAAATCAAAGTAAAATATAATACTAAATAATAATTTCTTTGATGTTTTGCTTCTTTTTATAAGTTTATATTTTTTTTATTAAAAGTAAATAATTTAAATTATATTTGTCTTCCACATAATTTTTTTAATTTATAATTCTATAAAAATATACTAATAAATAATTAAAATGAATATATAAAATTATAATGAATACAAATAAAATAGAGAATTATTATTTATTATTTCGGATATACTAGTTTAATGGTTTAGGTATTTAGGTGTTTTGGGGTTTAGTGATTTAAGTGTTTAGGACTTTAGTGATTTACAGTTTTTATTTAAAGAATAAAAAAATTAAAAATTAATTTTTTTTGATTTTTTTTAATTTTTGAAGGTTATAACCTTTGAAATTATAATAATTTTTAATTTTTTTTAAAAGTAAATATAATATTCAGTAATAATAATCTTAATAATTATATATAATGTAAACTCAATATAAATAATTTTATTCATAATTTTATAATAATGATAAATAAAAAATTAATAAACTATTATTAATAAGAATGATATAAATTAAAATATAATTGCAAAATATAAAATGATTCAAAATAAAAATAAAATATTTTACTAAAAAATAAATTTTTGTTTTTAAAATGTTGCCTCTTTTTATAAGGTATATATATTTTTTTAATGAAAAATAAATTATTTAAATTAGATCCGTCTCACTAATAATTTATCTTGTAATTAATATTTCTGTAAAAATAAACTGATAAATAATTAAAATAAAAATTTAAAATTATACTTAATTAAAATTAAATTGAGATTTATGATTTTTTTATTAAAGTACACCTGTTTAATAGTTTGAGTATTTATAGGTTTTGTCGTTTAGGAGTTTAGGAATTTATGTTTTTAGGCATTTAGTAGTTTATATGTTTTTTTTAAACATTAAAATAACAAAAAAAATTTGTAATTTTTTCTAATTTTCATAGGTAACCTTAGAAAATATAATGATATTTAAAATTTTTTGAAATGTGAATACAATATTTCGTAATAATAATATTAATAATTATATATCATATAAATTCAATATAAACAATTTTTTTGATAGATAATATAATAATGATCAAAATTTAAAATAAACTACTATTAATAAAAAGATTGCTATTAATTAAAAAATATTTACAAAACCCAAATTGATTCAAAATTAACGTAAAATATTTTACTGGATAATAATTTTTAATTTTTAAATTTTTACTTCTTTTATAAGCATATATTTTTTTGATTAAAAAAAATTAATTAAAATATATAGTCGCTCTCATAATTTAATTTGTAATAAATATTTCTATAAAAATAAACTAATAAATAATTAAAATGAATATTTAAAATTATAATAAATAGAAATAAAAATTAGATTTATTAATAATTAAGTAGTATATAGCAGTTTAATGGTTTATGTATTTAGGCATTATAAGGTTTAGAAGTTTACTGATTTAACTGTGCATGCATTTAGTGGTTTATAGGTTTTTTAAAAAAAAATAAAATAAAAAAAAATTATTTTTATTATTTTTTTATATTTTCAAAGGTTATAACCTATGAAAATATAATAATTTTTAAAATTTTTTCAATTGTGAATACAATATTTAGTTATAATAATCATTATATTTATATATCATATAACTTCAATGTAAAACTTTTTATTGATAAATATTCTAATAATGATCAAAAAATAAATTAATAATCTATTATTAATAAGATAGATATCAATTAAAATATAATTACAAAACCTAAAATGATTCAGAAGAAAAGCAAAATATAGTACTATATAATAATTTTGTGTTTTGAAATTTTTTTTTCTTTTAAAAAGTTTATCAATAATTTTTTGATGAAAAATAATTTATATATATTATATTTGTCTAACTCAATTTATTTTGTAATTAATATTTATAGATAATTAAACAAATAAATAATTAAAATGAATATTTAAAAATATAATAAATAGCAATAAAAAATAGATTTATTAATTTTTAAATAGTATTTTTCCATTTAATGGTTTATGTATTTGGGCATTATGGGGTTTAGCAGTTTACTGATTTAACTTTATATGCATTTAGTAGGGCTGCTCATGGGACTCAGAGATTCGTGACCAGACCCGAAGTCTTGTCCCGAAAGATTCGGGACTAAGAAAAATCCACTGACTTTGACTTTTCCTGTCCCGTTCTATCACGTATTTTTTCTTCCGGGACGATTCCGGATCTTAAGCAATATCTATCCCGAGAACCATCCAGTCCTAAAAAACCGATACTAAAACCAGGAATATATATATAATACATCAAGATTCCACTAATTCTGCTACTGCCCATCAAATTCCGTTGCACCTATTTCTGTTCCGATAGTTCCAGGCCACCTCATGCCATTCCAAGCAGTGTTTAGTTAGGTCCAGCCCTTGTCCGTCGCACTTCTGGTTGCCTCAACAGTGTCCCAGATGCCACCAGCGTTTTGGTTTGTTTTTTTGAGGAGAATGAGTGATTAATTATTTTATTATGTGTCTCAGTCAGTTTTGTTGAGTATTGGGTGTGGTGTTGTGGTTGGGTCGAATGAGTGGGATGAATATGTTACAGTCAGTTTTTTAGAGATTGCTTGTTTGAAATAATTATATGTATTTTATGCTTAACATATCATATTAATTAATGGAAATGCAGAGGGCACAATCCAGTGGTAAACTAAAAAAATATAATAAATTGAAGATGATCACATCTCAAATGATCAAAGTACTAGTAAATCCAATCATCATCCTTTCACGAACCTTCCTATTGTTACAGCATGTTCTTCAATTCCGATTGTAAAAGAATGTCAAGTTACATCTGAACCTCAAGCTAATAAAAAGAATAAGTCTGCTGTTTGGGAAACTTATGAGATATTAGTTGATTCAGAGGGAAATGAAACTGGTAGGGTAGCTTGTATATGGTGTAGGAAAGAATAATTGGAAAAAAGTGATCAAGGTACTTCGGGTTTATGGAAATACCTGAGAGACTTGTATGAAATTTCCACACAAAGAAGAATTAATATAAGCTCACAAGGATAAAGACAAGTCACAATCTTTGTTGAGTTTCACTAAAGGTACTAGTTTCAAGGATAACAAATTAACTTGTTGGCAATTTGATCAACAACAAGTTAGAGAGGCTTTGGTGAAAATGATCATAAAAGATGAATTGCCTTTTTGTTTTGTTTAGAGGGATGATTTTAAGGAGTTTTGTGAAGTTAGTGTCCCTCAATTTAAAATTCCATCTAGACATTCTACACTGAGTGATTATTTTTCTTTGTTTGTGAAGGAAAAGAAAAAATTATTTGATAGCATATCATCTCATTGTTGTAGAGTTTCATTGACTACCGACACTTGGACTAGCATTCAAAATTTGTCTTATATATGTTTGACTATTCATTTCATTATTTCTCAATGGAATATGCATAAAAGGCTTTTAAACTTTTGTGTAATTAAAAGTCATTCTGGATTTAATATTAGAAATGCTATTGAGTTTTGCATGAATGAATGGGGTTTGAAAAAGCTAATGTTCATTACTGTTGACAATGCATCAAATAATGATGCTTCAGTTGAACAATTGAAAAAAGGCTTGCAAAGAAAATTGTTGTACCTTTGAGAAGTGAGAATTTTAATATGAGTTGTTGTGCTCATATTCTAAACTTAATTGTCAGTGATGGCATTGCAGTAGTTGAGGGTGCTATTCAAAAAATTAGAGGTGTGGTGAAATATGTTAGGAGCAGTCCTAAAAGATTAGCTATGTTTAAGTTTTGTGTTGAAGAAGCAAACTTGACATATGGATCTTCATTGCAATTAGATTGTCCTAAAAGATGGAATTCAACTTATTTATGCTACAAACTGATATAAAATATCAAAAAGAATTTGATAAGTTGGAGGACAAAGACAAAATGTTTTTGTAGGAGTTTGGTTCAAACGTTCCAACTGAGAGAGACTGAACAAACGCCAAATTTATGTCTCATTTCTCGAAAACTTTTTATGAGGTAACTTGTAAATTTTCTGGCTCATAATAGTCTACCTATAGTGTTTATTTTCATGAGATTATTCGAATTTTGAAAAAAATTTAGCTTTGTGAAAATAGTATAGATACAATGGTGTCTGAAATGGGTATGAAAATGAGGCATAAATTCAACAAATATTGGGGTTCTCTTCTGTCAATAAATATAATCCTTTTTGTAGCGGTAGTGTTGGATCCTAGATATAACCTCAAATATCTCAAGGTTAAGTACACTTAGCATTATGGAGAGGAATTGTCTAAAAATTTGGTGAAAAAGGTTATACATGCTTTAAATGAGATGTTGGATGATTATAAAGATTTAAATGAAGATGAATCAAAAGAAGATGATTTCTCTTCTACTGTGTTGAAGAAAAATGATGATTTCTTTGATGGTAGTGATACTTATGTTGTTGATTTTTTTTGTTGAATTGGAGAAAGAACAAGAAGTTGCAGCTTTGGAAGAGTTGGATAGGTACTTGGAAAACAAACTTGAAAAAATAGAATTGATTTTGATCTTCTAAACTGGTGGAAGGTAAATGAGGATAGGTATCCTTCTTTGGCAAATGTAGCAAAGGATGTATTTGCTATCCAAGCATCTACCGTGGCCTACGAATCTAAATTTAGCACTAGGGGGAGAACTTTAGATAAATTTAGGAGTTCTTTAACACATATTACAGCTGAAGTTCTCATATGTCTACAAGATTGGTTGAGAAGCTCAAACAAACCTATTGAAATTGAAGAATTAGTTCAAGACCTTGATGATAATGAATAAGGTTAGTATACAAATCTTGTAAATTATTATTTCACTTTTACTTATTTTATTCATTCAATTTAATAAAAATATGGTTCAATTAGAATTTTTAGAGGGGTTACAATATCCAAATATTCTTCCAACTATAGTTGGCCAACTAGATTTGGAACGGGTGTATTAAATTTTATAAGGTAATATTTTGTTTTTTTATTACTCTTTCATCTTAGAAATTTATGTCTACATGATTAACACGTTTTCATCTTTGGTCGTCCTTCTACAGTGGAGGAAGAAAATGGAGGAGTTATAGAAGAAATAATTAATTGGGTTCGGATTTTCGTTGCTGTTCTGGGACGAACCTTTGAATTGATTATTATCATGGTTGTTATTAGTTGTATTTTTTTGTTATATTAAGCTGCCTAATTTTAGCAATTACTTAAGTAGTAATTGATGCTACCAATGTTTTAGGTCATCTTTTGCTATTCATTAATATTTTAAGTAATTGTTTGAAAAAATGTAGTATTGCTAATAAGGTTAACTTTCACTCGGCTGAACAAAGCCAACTTGTGACAAAACAAAGAACCAAATTAAGCACACAACTCAGTCCCATTCTATTTAACATTTCTACCCTTTTCTGCACATCAAAGCTTTTGACAAGGCAATGGAACTCATTTGCGGTATTCAGCCTATTAGACAAAACAAAATTGGCCCAATTTGAGTTTGAAAGATACATAACTAAAGAATGATAAATGGTACAACAAAAGGTTTCGACATGAACTAACTTGGCTAGTTTGAAAAAAATAAATTGAAAAAAAATGTCTGAAATCCGTTCCTTCCCAGAACCATTTTCTTCTACCCAAAATCCCCGATCTACGTCTTATCTCCTCCTGATATTTTCAACCTATAACGGGTCTGGATCTTCAAAAAAAAATCTATGAACTGTGGGAAGGGATTGGAGATTTGTAATCCCCATCCCGTCCCGTCCTATGAGCACCCGTAGTATTTAGTGGTTTATAGGTTTTATTTAAAAAATAAAATAACAAAAAATTTATTTTTATTATTTTTTGATATTTTCAAAGGTTATAACCTTTGAAAATATAATAATTTTTAAATTTTTTTCAAATGTGAATACAATATATAGTTATACTAATCATTATATTTATATTTCATTTAAATTCAATATAAATAATTTTATAGATAAATATTCTAATAATTATCAAAAAAAATAAAATAATAATCTATTATTAATAAGATAGTTATCAATTAAAATATAATTACAAAACCAAAAATGATTAAGAAGCAAAGCAAAATATATTACTATATAATAATTTTTTCTTTTGAAATTTTTTTTTCTATATTAAAAGTTTATCTATTTTTTTGATGAAAAATAATTTATATAAATTATATTTGTCTAACTCATAATTTATTTTGTAATTAATATTTATATAAAAATTTACAAATAAATAATTAAAATGAATATTTTAAATTATAATGAAAAAAATAATATTGAGATTTATTATTTATTATTTAGGGTATACCAGATTAAAATGATTATCTATTTACGGTTTTCGAGATTTCGAAGTTATTGACTTAAGTGTTTAGGCATTTTGTAGTTTATAAGATTTATTTGAATAATGAGATAACAAAAATTTTTTTTTTATATTTTCTCACATTTTTAAAGGTTATAACATTTGAAAATATAATAATTTTAAATTTTTTTTAAAAATATGAATACAATATTTAGTAATAAGAATCATTATAATTATAAATAATATAAACTAAATATACACAATTTTATTGATAAATTTGATATCAATAATCAAAAAATAAAGTAATATGCTTTTATTAATATGATAGATATAACTTAAAATATAATTACAAAACCTAAAATTATTCAAAATCAAAGTAAAATTTATTACCAAATAATAATTTTTCTTTTTTAGTTTTTGCTTCTTTTTATCAGGTTATATTTTTTTTTGATGAAAAATAAATTATTTAAATTATAATTAAGGTTTATGAGTTTAACGTTTTAAGTATTTAGGGGCTTTTGTGTTTTGGAGTTTATAGATTTAAGTGTTTAGGCATTTAGTGATTTATAAGTTCTATTTAAACAATGATATAACAAAAAATTTATTTTTATTTTTTTTTCTAATTTTTAAAGGTTATAACCTTTAAAAATATATAAATTTATAAATTTTTTTTAAATGTAAATATAATTTTTAGTTTTAATAATCTAAATAAATAAAGTCATTTAAATTCATTATAAATAATCACATCGCTAGATATTATAATAATGATCAATAAATAAATTAATAACCTATTATTAATAAGATAGATATTATTTAAAATATATTTAGAAAATCTAAATTTATTCAAAATCAAAGTATATATTACTAAATATTATTTTTTTTAATATTTTGCTTTTTTTTATTCAAAATCTAAAATTATAAATAATACAAATAAAAATGAGATTACCTATTTTTTATTTTGGTTATATAGGTTTAATGGTTTATGTATTTAGGGGATTTTGGGGTTTAGGAGTCTAGATATTTAAATGTTTAGGCATTTAGTGGTTTATAAGTTTTATTTAAATAATAAAAAAAATAAAAAAATTATTTTGTTATTTTTTATCATTTTTGAAGGTTATAACCTTTGAAAATATAATAATTTATAAATTTTTTTCAAATGTAAATTTATATTTAGTTATAATAATCTTAATAATTATAAGACAATTAAATTCAATATAAGTAATTTTATTGTCAGATATTATAAAATTGATCAAATACTAAATTAATAAACTATTATTAATAAGATTGATAACAATTAAAAAATAATTGCAAAACCTATATATAATGATTCAAAATCAAAGTAAATTATATTACTAAATAATAATTTTTTGTTTTTAAATTTTTACTTCTTTTTATAAGCTTATATTTTTTTTGGATTAAAAATAAATTATTAAAATTATAGTTGTCTCGCTCATTATTTATTTTGTAATTAATCTTTCTATAAAAATAAACTAATAAATAATTAAAATGAATATTTAAAATTATAATGAATACAAATTAAAATGAGATTTATGATTTATTATATGTGGTATACCAGTTAAATGGTTTGATTATTTAGGAATTTTGTTTTTTAGGAATTTATCAATTTATTTTTTTTGGTATTTAGTGGTTTATAAGTTTTTTTAATATAATAAAAATATAAAAATTTTTTTTTAGATTTTTTCTGATTATCAAAGGTTATAACCTTTGAAATAAAATAATTTTTAAAATTTTTTAAAATATGAATACTATGTATAATTATATTAATCTTACTAATTATAAATCATATAAATTCAATATAAATAATTTTAATGATAGATAGTATAATAATGATCAAAAATAAAAGTAATAAACTATTATTAATAATATAAATATTAATTAAAATATATTTACATAATATAAAATGATTCAAAATCAAATCAAAATATTTTACTAAATAATAATATTTAATTTAAAAATTTTTCCTTCTTTTTATAAGCTTATATTTTTTTTAATTAAAAATAAATAATTTAAATAATATTTGTTTCACTAAAAATTTATTTTGTAGTTAATTTTTCTAAAAAATTAAACTATAAATAATTAAAATGAATATTGAAAATTATAATAAATAAAAATAAAAAAGAAATTTATAATTTATTAAGTAGAATATAGATGTTATAATGTTTATGTATTTAAGGGTTTATGAGCTTACTAATTTAAGTAAGTAAGCATTTAATGGTCTATAGGTTTTATTTAAAAAATAAAATAACTAAAAATTATTTTTATTATTTTTTCTCATTTTATAAGATTATAACTTTTGAAACTATACTAATTTTTATATTTTTTCAAAAGTGAATACAATATTTTTTTATAATAATCATAATAATTATATATAATATAAATTCAATATAAATAATTATATTGATAGATATTCTAATAATTATCAAATAATAAATTAAAAATCTATTATGAATAAGATTGATATTACTTAAAATATAATATTAAAACCTAAAATGATTCAAAATCAAAGCAAAATATATTACTAACTAATAATTATTTGTTTTTAAATGTTTATTCTTTTTATAATCTTATCAATTTTTAATGAAAAATAATTTTTATAAATTATATTTTTAACTCATAATTTATTTTATAATTAATACATATATAAAAATAAAAAACTAAACAATCAAAATGAATTTTTAAAATTATAATGAAAATTAATAAAAATGAAATTTATTAATTATTATTTAGGATATATCGATTTAAAGGATTATCTATATAGGGGTATCGAGATTTTGTAGTTTAGTGATTTAAGTTATTAGGCATTTAGTGATTTATAGATTTTATTTAAACAATGAAATAATAAAAAAAATATTTTTTTTTTGTTTTTTCACATGTTCAAAGGTTATAAACTTGGAAAATATAATAATTTGAAAATTTTTTTCAGAAGTGAATACAATATTTAGTTATAATAATTATTAAATTTATATATCATATCAATTAAATATAAATATTTTTATTGATAAATATTCTAATAATGATCAAAAAATAAATTAATAATCTATTATTAATAAGTTATATATCAATTAAAATATAATAACAAAACCTAAAATGATTCAGAAACATAGTAAAATATATAACTATATAATAATTTATTGTTTTTAATTTTTCTCTTCTTTTAATAAGTTTATCTATATTTTTTTGTTGAGAAATAATTTATATAAATTATATTTGACTAACTTATAATTTATTTTGTAATTAATATTTATTTAAAAATAAACAAATAAATAATTAAAATGAATATTTAAAATTATAATGAAAAAAATAAAAATGACATTTATTATTTATTATTTAGGATATACCTATTTAATAAAATTTATCTATTTAGGGGTTTTGATATTTAGAAGTTATTGATTTAAGTATTTAGGCATTTAATGGTTTATAGATTTTATTTAAACAATGAAATAACAAAAAATTTATTTTTGATATTTTTTCAAATTTTCAAATGTCATAACATTTGAAAATATAATAATTTTAAATTTTTTTAAAAATGTGAATACTAAATTTCGTAATAATTATTATTATAACTATATATAATATAAACTAAATATAAACAATTTTATTGATAATATTATATCAATTATCAAAAAATAAATTAATAAACTATTATTAATATGATAGATATAAATTAAAATATAATTAAAAAACCTAAAATGATTCAAAATCAAAGTAAAATTTATTACTAAATAATAATTTTTTTTTGTTTTTGCATCATTGTATAAGCTTATATTTTTTTTGTTGAAAAATATATTATTTAAATTATATTTTCACTCATAATTTATTTTGTAATTAAGATTTTTATAAATTATTTAAATTATATTTAAGGTTTATGAATTTAAAGGTTTAGGTATTTAGGGGCTTCGGGGTTTAGGAGTTTAGAGATTTTTATATTTAGGCATTTAATGGTTTATAAGTTTCATTTAAATAATGATATATCAAAAAATTTATTTTGTTATTTTTTCTCATTTTTGAAGGTTATAACCTTTGAAAATATAATAATTTTTAAATTTTTTTTATCTGTGAATACTATATTTAATTATGATAATCATAATAATTATATATAATGTTAATTCAATATAAACAATTATATTGATAGATATTATATTAATGATCAAAAAATAAATTAATAAACTATTATTAATAAGATATATATTTTTTAAAATATATTTGCAAAATGTAAATTTATTCAAAATAAATATAAAATATAATACTAAATAATAATTTTTTTTGATGTTTTGCTTCTTTTTATATGTTTATATTTTTTTGTTATTAAAAGTAAATTTTTTAAATTATATTTGTCTTCCTCATAATTTATTTTTAATTTATAATTCTTTAAAAATAAAATAATAAATAATTAAAATGAATATTTAAAATTATAATGAATACAAATAAAATTGAGATTTATTATTTATAATTCAGGATATACTAGTTTAATGGTTTATGTATTTAGGTGTTTTGGGGTTTAGTGATTTAAGTGTTTAGGACTTTAGTGATGTGTAGTTTTTATTTAAAGAATAAAAAAATAAAAAATTAATTTTTTTGATTTTTTTTAATTTTTGAAGGTTATAACCTTTGAAAATATAATAATTTTTAATTTTTGTTAAATGTTAATATAATATTTAGTTATAATATTCTTAATAATTATATATAATGTAAACTCAATAGAAATAATTTTAAAAATAGAAATTATAATAATGATCAATAAAAAATTAATAAACTATCATTAATAAGAATGATATAAATTAAAATATAATTGCAAAAACAAAAATAATTCAAAATCAAAATAAAATATATTACAAAAAATAATTTTTTTTTAATTTTGCCTCTTTTTATATGCATAAATATTTTTTTTGATAAAAAATAAATTAATTAAAATAGATCTGTCTCTCTATTAATTTATTTTTTAATTTATATTTCTATAAAAATAAACTGGTAAATAATTAAAATTTATATATAATATTATAATGAATACTAATAAAAATGAGATTTATGATTAATTATTTAGGGTATACCTATTTAATTGTTTTAGTTTATTGTGGTTTTGGGGTTAATGAGTTTATTGATTTATATGTTAACACATTTAGGTGTTTATAGGTTTTATTTAATCAATAAAATAACAAAATATTTATTTTTATGAATTTTCATGATTTTCAAAGGTTATAACCTTTAAAAATATAATAAATTTTTATTAGTTCTAAAATATGAATACAATACTTAGTTATAATAATCTTAATAATTATATTTGATATAAATTCAATATAAAAAATTTTATTAAATATATTATTTTGATGATCACAAAATAAATTAATAAACTATTATTAATTAGATAGATATTAATTAAAATATATTTGCTGAACCCAAAATAATTCAAAATAAAAGTAAATTATATTACTAAATAAAATTTTAAAATTTTAAAATTTTGTTTATTTTTATAAGCATATATTTTTTTTCATAAAAAATAATTTATTTAAATTATATATGTTTTACTCATTATTTATTTATTAATTAATATTTCTATAAAAATAAACTAAAAAATTAATTAAAATGAATATTTAAAATTATAATGAATACAAATAAAAATGAGATTTATATTTATTATTTAGGTTATATAGGTTTAATGGTTTAAGTATTTAGGGACTTTTGGGGTTTAGGAGTCTAGAGATTTAAATGTTTAGGAATTTAGTGGTTTATAAGTATTATTTAAATAATAAAATAATCAAAAAATTATTTTTGTGAATTTTTATCATTTTTGAAGGTTATAACCTTTGAAAATATAATAATTTTTAAATTTGTTTCTAATGTAAATATAATTTTTAGTTATAATAATCTTAATAATTATAAGACAATTAAATTCAATATAATTAATTTTATTGTTAGATATTATAAAATTGATCAAATAATAAATTAATAAACTATTCTTAATAAGATTGATAGCAATTAAAAAATAATTGCTAAACCTATATATAATGATTCAAAATCAAAGTAAAATATATTACTAAATAATAATTTTTTGTTTTTAAATTTTTACTTCTTTTTATATGCTTATATATTTTTTTGATTAAAAATAAATTAGTATAATTATAGTTGTCTCGCTCATTATTTATTTTGTAATAAATATTTCTATAAAAAATAAACTAATAAATAATTAAAATAAATATTTAAAATTATAATGAATACAAATTAAAATGAGATTTATGATTTATTATATGTGTTATACCGGTTTAATTGTTTGATTATATAGGAGTTTTATCGTTTAGGAGTTTATCAATTTATGTTTTTAGTCATTTAGTGGTTTATATGTTTTATTTATATAATAAAAATAGAAAAAAAATTTTAGATTTTTTCTGATTTTCAAAGGTTATAACCTTTAAAATTAAAATAATTTTTAAAATTTTTTGAAATGTGAATACTATGTATAATTATATTAATCATACAAATTATATGTCATATAAATTCAATATAAACAATTTTAATGATAAATATTATAATAATTATCAAAAATTAAATTAATAAACTATTATTAATAATATAAATATTAATTAAAATATATTTACATAACACAAAATGATTCAAAATCAAATCAAAATATATTACTAAATAATAATATTTAATTTTTAAATTTTTCTTCTTTTTATAAGCTTATATATTTTTTGATTAAAAATAAATTATTTATATAATATTTGTCTTACTCGATATTTATTTTGTAATTAATTTTTCTAAATAATTAAACTATAAATAATTAAAATGAATATTTAAAATTATAATAAATAGAAATAAAAATGAGATTTATTATTTATTAAGTTGTATATAGATGTTAAAATGTTTATGTATTTAGGGTTTTCGGGGTTTATGAGCTTACTAATTTAAGTAAGTAAGCATTTAATTGATTATAGGTTTTATTTAAAAAATAAAATAACTAAAAGTTTATTTTTATTATTTTTTCTCATTTTTAAGATTATAACCTTTGAAAATATAATAATTTTTATATTTTTTTCAAAAGTGAATACAATATTTTTTTATAATAATCATAATAATTATATATCATATAAATTCAATATAAACAATTTTTTTGAAAGATATTCTAATAATTATCAAAAAATAAATTAAAAATCTACTATGAATAAGATTGATATTACTTAAAATATAAAATCAAAACCTAAAATGATTCAAAATCAATGCAAAATATATTACTAAATAATAATTATTTCTTTTTAAATTATATTCTTTTTATAAGCTTATCAATTTTTTGATGAAAAATAATTTTTATAAATTATATTTTTAACTCATAATTTATTTTATAATTAATACATATATAAAAATAAAAAACTAAACAATCAAAATGAATTTTTAAATTATAATGAAAAAATATAAAATTGAAATTTTTTAATTATTATTTTGGGTATACTGATTTAAAGGATTATCTATATAAGGGTATCAGGATTTTGTAGTTTAGTGATTTAAATGCTTAGGCATTTACTGGTGTATAGGTTTTATTTAAACAATAGAATAACAAAGAAAAAATATTTTTTTTATTTTTTCACATTTTCAAAGGTTATAACCTTTTAAAATATAATAATTTTTAAATTTTTTTCAAAAGTGAATTCAATATTTAGTTATAATAATCATTATATTTATATATCATATAAATTCAATATAAACAATTTTATTGATAAATATTCTAATAATGATCAAAAAATAAATTAATAATCTATTATTAATAAGATAGATATAAATTAAAATATAATTACAAAACCTAAATCATTCAGAACAAAGCAAAATATATTATTATTTAATAATTTTTTATTTTGAAATTTTTTTTTAAAAAAGTTTATCTATAATTTTTTGATAAAAAATAATTTACATAAATTATATTTGTGTAACTCATAAATTAATTGGTAATTAATATTTATATAAAAATAAACAAATAAATAATTAAAATGAATATTTAAAACTATAATTAAAAAATTAATATTGAGATTTATTATTTATTATTTAGAGTTACCAGTTTAAAAGAATTGTTATTTATTATTTAGGGTTTTACAGATATAAAAGTTATTTAATTAAGTGCATAGGCATTTAGTCATTTATAGGTTTAATTTAAGTAATGAAATATAAAAAAATATATTTTTTTTTATTTTTTCACATAATCAAAGGTTATAACCTTTGAAAATATAATAATTTTAAAATTTTTTTCGAAAGTGAATTTAATATTTATTTATAATAATTATTATATTTAAATATCATATAAATTCAATATAAACTATTTTATTGATAAATATTCTAATAATGATCAAAAAATAAATTAATAATTTATTATTAATAAGATAGATATCAATTAAAATATAATTACAAAACCAATAATGATACAGAAGCAAAGCAAATTATATTATTATATAATAATTTTTTGTTTTAAATTTCTTTTACTTTTAATAAGTTTATCTATATTTTTTTGATGAAGAATAATTTATATAAATTATATTTGTCTAACTCATAATTTATTTTGTAATTAATATTTATATAAAAATAAATAAATAAATAATTAAAATGAATATTTAAAATTATAATGAAAAAAATAAAAATGAGTTTTATTATTTATTATTTATTATTTAGGATATATCTGATTAAAAAAATTATGTACTTAGGGTTTTCGAGATTTAGAAGTTATTCATTATAATTTTTTAGGCATTTAGTGGTTTATAGGTTTTATTTAAACAATGAAATAACAAATAAATTATTTTTGTTATTTTTTCAAATTTTCAAAGGTTATAACCTTTGAAAATATAAAAATTTTAAATTTTTTAAAAATGTGAATACAATATTTAGTTATAATAATTATTATAAAAATATATAATATATGCTAAATATAAATAATTTTATTGATAGATATTATATCAATTTTCAAAAAATAAATTAATAAACTATTATTAATATGATAGATATAAATTAAAATTTAATTACAAAAACTAAAATTATTAAAAATCAAAGTAAGTTTATTACTAAATAATAATTTTTGTTTGTTAGTTTTTGCCTCATTTTATAAGATTAAATATTTTTTTGATAAAAAAAATTATTTAAATTATATTTGTATCACTCATAATTTATTTTGTAATTAATATTTCAATAAATTATTTAAATTATATTTAAGGTTTATGAGTTTAATGGTTTGAGTATTTTGGGGCTTCAGGCTTTAGGAGTTTAGAGATTTATGTGTTTAGGTATTGAATGTTTTATAAGTTTTATTTAAACAATGATATAACAAAAAATTTATTTTTGTTATTTTTTCTCATTTTTTATGGTTATAACCTTTGAAAATATAACAATTTTTAATTTTTTTTAATTGTGAATACTATATTTAATTTTAGTTTTGATTATATTAAAAATTATATATCATATAAATTCAATATAAACAATTATATTGATAGATATTATATTAATGATCAAAAAATAAATTAATAAACTATTATAAATAAGATAGATATTATTTAAAATATATTTGCAATACCTAAATTTATTTAAAATCAATGTAAAATAAATTACTAACTAATAATGTTTTTGATATTTTGCTTCTTTTTATAAGTTTATATTTTTTGTTCTTAAAAATATAAAATTTAAATTATATTTGTCTTCCTCATAATATATTTTGTAATTTATAATTCTATAAAAATAAACAAAAAAATAATTAAAATGAATATTTAAAATTATAAAGAATACAAATAAAAGTGAGATTTATTATTTATTATTTAGGATATACGGTTTTAATGATTTAGGTATTTAGGTGTTTTGGGGTTTAGTGATTTAAGTGTTTATGCCTTTAGTTATTTATAGTTTTTTTTAAAAATGATAAAACAAAAATGTAATTTTTTGTTTTTTTTTAATTTTTGAAGGTTATAACCTTTGAAAATATAATAATTTTTAATTTTTTTAATGTGAATTTAATATTTTGTTATAATAATCTTAATAATTATATATAATGTAAACTCAATATAAATAATTTTATTTATAAATATTATAATAATGATCAATAAATAATTAATAAACTATTATTAAAAAGAATGATATAAATTAAAATATAAATGGAAAATCTAAAATGTTACAAAATCAAAATAAAATATTTTACTAAATAATAAATTTTTGTTTTTAAAATTGTGCCTATTTTTATATGCTTATATTTTTTTGATGAAATATAAATTAATTTAAATTATATCTATCTCACTAATAATTTATTTTGTAATTAATATTTCTATTAAAATTAACTGATAAATAATTAAAATAAAAATTTAAAATTATACTGAATAAAAATTAAAATGAGATTTATGATTTATAATTAATGTATACCAATTTAATAGTTTAAGTATTTAGAGGTTTTGTCGTATAGGTGTTTAGCGATTCCTCTTTTTAGGCATTTAGTGGTTTATAGGTTCTATTTAAACAATAAATAACAAAAAAAATATTTTGTAATTTTTTGTCATTTTCATAGGATATAACCATTGAAAATATATTAATATTTAAAATTTTTTGAAATGTAAATATAATATTGAGTTATAATAATTTTAATAATTATATTCATATAAATTCAATATAAACAATTTAATTGATATATATTATAATAATGATCAATAATTAAATTAATAAACTATTAATAATAAGATAGATATTAATTAAAAATTATTTACTAAACCCAAATTGATTCAAAATTAAAGTATAAAATATTATTGGATAATAATTTTTAATTTTTAAATTTTTACTTCTTTTATAAGCGTATATTTTTTTTTATTAAAAATAAATCATTTATATTATATTGATCACACTCATAATTTATTTTGTTATAAAAATTTATAAAAAATAAACTAATAAATAATTAAAATGAATATTTAAAATTATATAAATTGAAATAAAAATTAGATTTCTTAATTATTAAGTAGTATATATCAGATTAATGGTTTATGTATTTCGGCATTACGGGCATTAGGAGTTTATTGATTTAACTGTGTATCCATTTAGTGGTTTATAGGTTTTATTTAAAAATTAAAATAAAATATTTTTTTTATTATTTTTTTATATTTTCAAAGGTTATAACCTTTGAAAATATAATAATTTTAATTTTTTTTCAAATTTTAATTCAATATATAGTTATAATAATCATTATATTAATATATCATATATATTAAATAGAAACAATATTATTGATAAATATTATAATAATGATTAAAAAATAAATTAATAATCTATTATTAATAAGATAGATATCAATTAAAATATAATTACAAAACCTTTAATGATTCAGAAGGAAATCAAATTATATAACTATATAATAATTTTTTGTTTTAAATTTGTTTTTCTTTTAATAAGTTCATCTATATTTTTTTGATGATAAATAATATATATGAATTATATTTGACTAACTCATAATTTATTTTTTAATTAATATTTATATAAAAATAAACAAATAAATAATTAAAATAAATATTTAAAATTATAATAAAAAAATGAGTTTATTCTTTATTATTTAGGGTATACCAGTTTAATTTAAATTATATCGTTCTCAATAATAATTTATTTTGTAATTAATATTTCAATAAAAATAAACTGATAAATAATTAAAATAAAAATTTAAAATTATTCTGAATATAAATTAAAATGAGATATATAAATTATTTTTAATATATACCAGTTTAATATTTTATGAATTTAGAGGTTTTGTCGTTTATAACTTTATTGATTTATATTTTTAGTCATTTAGTGGTTTATAGGTTTTGTTTAAACAATGAAATAACAAAAAAATTATTTTTGATATTTTTTCACATTTTCAAAGGTTATAACCTTTGACAATATAATAATTTTACAATTTTTTAAAAATGTGAATACAATATTTAGTAATAATAATCATTCTAATTATATATAATATAAACTAAATATAAACAATTTTATTCATAGATATGATATCAATTATCAAAAAATAAATCAATATGTTATTATTATTATTATGAATATAAATTAAAATATAATTGCAAAACCTAAAATTATTCAAAATCCTATAAAATTTATTTCTAAATAATAATTTTTGTTTTTTAGTTTTTGCTTCTTTTTATAAGCTTATATATTTTTTTGATGAAAAATAAATTTTTTAAATTATATTTGTATCACTCATAATTTATATTGTAATTAATATTTTAATAAATTATTTAAATTATATTTAAGGTTTACGAGTTTAAAGATTTAAGTATTTAGGGGCTTTTGTGTTTAGGAGTTTAGATGTTTAAGTGTTTAGGCAATTTGTGGTTTATTAGTTTTATTTAAATAATGATATAGCAAAAAATTTATTTTTATTATTTTTTCTAATTTATGAAGATTATATCCTTTTAAAATATAATAATTTTTAAATTTTTTTCAAATGTTAATATAATATTTATTTATAATAATCTTCATAATTATAATTTATTTAAATTCAATATATATAATTATATAGCTGTTAAAATGTTTATGTATTTAGGGGTTTCGGGATTTATGATCTTACTAATTTAAGTAAGTAAGAATTTAATGATCTATAGGTTTTATTTAAAAAATGAAATAAAAAAAATTATTTTTATTATTTTTTCTCATTTTTTTTTGGTTATAACCTTTGAAATATAATAATTTTTATATTTTTTTCAAAAGTGAGTTCAATATTTAGTAATAATAATCATTATATTTATATATCATATAAATTCAATATAAAATATTTTATTGTTAAATATTCTAATATTGATCAAAAAATAAATTAATAATCTATTATTAATAAGATATATATCAATTATAATATAATTAAAAAACCTAAAATGATTCAGAAGTAGAGCAAAATATATTACTATATAATAATTTTTTGTTATGATTTTTTTTTCTTTTAAAAAGTTTATTTATATTTTTTGATGAAACATAATTTATATAAATTATATTTATCTAACTCATAATTTATATAAATATTCTAATATTGATCAAAAAATAAATTAATAATCTATTATTAATAAGATATATATCAATTATAATATAATTACAAAACCTAAAATGATTCAGAAGTAGAGCAAAATATATTACTATATAATAATTTTTTCTTATGAATTTTTTTTTCTTTTAAAAAGTTTATTTATATTTTTTGATGAAACATAATTTATATAAATTATATTTATCTAACTCATAATTTATTCTGTAATTAATATATTTATAAAAATAAACAAATAAATAATTAAAATGAATATTAAAAATTATAATGAAAAAAAATGAGATTTATTATTTAGGGATACTGGTTTAAGTTAAACTAGATATTTCTCACTAATAATTTATTCTGTAATTAATATTTCTATAAAAATAAACTGATAAATATTTAAAATAAAAATTTAAAATTATACGGAATAAAATTTAAAATGGGATTTATGATTTATTATTACTGTATACATGTTTAATGGATTAAGTATTTATAGGTTTTTTCATTTAGGATTTTAGCGATATATGTTTTTAGGCTTTTAGTGATTTATAGCTTTTAAAAAAAATAAAATAACAAAAAAAAATTCTATAATTTTTTATCATTTTGATAGGTTATAATATTTGAAAATATAATAATATTTAAAATTTTTTGAAATTTTAATATAATATTTTGTTATAATAATATTAATAATTATATGTCATATAAATTTAATTTAAATAATTTTATTAATAGATATTATAATAATGATCAAAAATTAAATTTATAAACTATTAATATTAAGATAGATATTAATTAAAAAATATTTACAAGACCCAAATTTATTCAAAATTAAAGTAACTTATATTACTTGATAATACTTTTTAATTTTTAAATTTATACTTCTTTTATAAGCATATATTTTTATTAGATAAATAATATATTATTTAAATTATATTTGTCCGACTCATAATTTATTTTGTTATAAATATTACTAAATAAATACACTAATAAATAATTAAAATGAATATTTAAAAATATAAAAAATAGCAATCAAAATTAGATTTATTAATTTTTAAGTAGTATATAGCGGTTTAATGGTTTATGTATTTATGCATTACTGGGTTTAGAAGTTTACTGATTTAACTTTATATGCATTTAGTAGGGCTGCTCACGGGACTCGAAGATTCGTGACCCGACCCGAAGTCTTCTAAGGAAAGAATCGAGACTGAAAAAAATCCGTTGACTTTTACTTTTCCCTTCCCATTCTGTCACATATTTTTTCTTTTGAGATGGTTCCGGATTTTAAGCAATATCCATCTCGAGAACCATCCCGTCCTAAAAAACCAATACTAGAACCAAGAATATATATATATATATATATATATCATGAAGATGCCACCAATTCCACAACTGCCCATCCAATTCAGGCGCACCTATTAATGTTCCGACGAGTTCCAGGCCACTTCATGCCATTCCAGCCATGTTCAATTAGGTCTAGCCCAGGTCCATCGCATTTCTGGTTTCCTCCATCGTGTCTCAGATGCCACCAGCCTTTTGGTTTGTTTTTCTGACGAGAATGAGTGATTAATTATTATTATTATTATGTGTCTCAGACAGTTTTGTTGAGTATTGGTTGTGGTGTTATGGTTGAGCCGAATGGATGGGCTGAATGTGTTACAGTTAGTTTTGTAGAGCTTGCTTGTTTGAAATATTTATATTTATTTATGCTTAACATATCATATTAATTAATGGCAATACAGATGGCACAATCCAGTGGTAAACAAAAAATACAATAAATTGAAGATGATCACATCTCAAATGATCAAAGTACTAGTAAATCCAATCATCATTCTTTCACGATCCCTCCAATTGTTACGACAGGTTCTTCAATTCCAATTGTAAAAGAATGTCAAGGTACATTTGAACCTCAAGCTCATAAAAAGTATAAGTGTACTGTTTGGGAAACATATGAGATTTTAGTTGATTCAGAGGGAAGTGAAACTGGTAGGGTAGCTTGTATACGGTGTAGAAAAGAATAATTGGCAAAAAGTGATCAAGGTACTACGGGTTTATGGAAATACTTGAGAGAGACTTGTAGGAAATATCCAAACAAAAAAGAATTAATAGAAGCTTACAAAGGAAATGACAAATCACAATCTTTGTTGGGTTTCACTAAAGGTACTAGTTCAGAGGATAACAAATTAACTTGTTGGCAATTTTATCAACAACTACTTAGGGAGGCTTTGGTGAAAATGATCATAAAGATGAATTTTCTTTTTGTTTTGTTGAGAGGGATGAGTTTAAGGAGTTTTGTAAAGTTAGTGTGCCTTAATTTAAAATTCCATCTAGGCACTCTACATTGAGTGATTGTTTTTTTTGTTTGTAAAGGAAAAGAACAAATTATTTGATAGCATATCATTTCATTGTTGTAGAGTTTCATTGACTAGCGACACTTGGACTAGCATTCAAAATTTGTCCTATATATGTTTGACTGTTCATTTCATTGATTCTCAAATGGAATATGCATAAAAGGCTTTTGAACTTTTGTGTAATTAAATGTCATTCTGGAGTTAAAATTAGAAATGCTATTGAATTTTGCATTAATGAATGGGGTTTGAAAAAGTTGATGTTCATTACTATTGACAATGCATCAAATAATTATGTTGTAGTTGAACAATTCAAAAAGGGCTTGTGAAAAAAAGTGTTGTACCTTTGAAAGGCGAGCATTTTGATATGAGATGTTGTGCTCATATACTAAACTTAATTGTCAGAGATGGAATTGGAGTAATTGAGGGTGCTATTCAAAAAATTAGAGGTGTGGTGAAATATGTGAGGTGCAGTCCTAAAAGATTAGATATGTTTATGTTATGTGTTAAAGGAAGCAAACTTGACATATAGATCTTCATTGCATTTAGATTGTACTACAAGATGGAATTCTACTTATTTGATGCTACAAACTGATATAAAATATCAAAAAGAATTTGATAAGTTGGAGGACAAAGACAAAAGGTTTTTGAAAGAGTTGGTTCAAACGTTCCAACTGAGAGAGACTGAACAAACACAAAATATTCTGGCTCGTTTCTTGAAATCTTTTTATGATGTAACTTGTAAATTTTCTGGCTCATAATATTCTACCTCTAGTGTTTATTTTCATTAGATTAATCGAATTTTGAAAAAAATTGAGCTTTATGAAAATATTAGAGATAAAATGGTGTCAGAAATGGATATGAAAATGAGGCATAAATTCAACAAATATTGGGGTTCTCTTCAGTCAACAAATATTATGCTTTTTGTAGCAGTAGTGTTGGATCCTAGATATAAGCTCAAATATCTCAAGGTTAAGTACACTTAGCATTACGGAGTGGAATTGGCTAAAAATTTGGTGAAAAAGGTTATAAATACTTTAAATGAGATAATGGATAATTATAAAGATTTAAATGAAAATGAATCAAAAGAAGATAATTTCTCTTCTACTATGTTGAACAAAAATGATGATTTCTTTGATTGTAGTGATACTTATGTTGATTATTTTTTTTGTTGAATTGGAGAAAGAACAAGAAGTTCCAGCTTTGAAAGAGTTGGATAGGTACTTGGAGGACAAACTTGAAAAAATTAGAATTGATTTTGATGTCCTAAACTGGTGGAAGGTAAATGAGGTTAGGTATCCTTCTTTGGCTATGAATCTAAATTTAGCACTGGGGGGAGAACTTTAGATAAATTTAGGAGTTCTTTAACACCTATAACAGCTGAAGTTCTCATATGTCTACAGGATTGGTTGAGAAGCTCAACTATAGTTGGCCAACTAAATTTGGAATGGGTGTATTATATTTTATAAGGTAATATTTTGTTTTTTTATTACTCTTTCATCTTAGAAATTTATGTCTACATGATTAACACGTTTTCATCTTTGGTTGTCCTTCTATAGTGGAGGAAGAAAAGGGAGGTGTTGTAGAAGAGATAATTAATTGGGTTTGGATTTTCGTTGCTACTCCGGGACGGACCTTTGAAATATTTATTATTATCATGGTTGTTATTAGTTGTATTTTTTTTGTTATATTAAGCTGCCTAATTTTAGCAATTACGTAAGTAGTAATTGATGCTACTAATGTTTGTGGTCATCTTTAGCTATTCCTTAATATTTTAAGTAATTATTTAATAAATGTAGTATTGCTATTATGGTTAACTTTCACTCGGCTGAACAAAGCCAACTTGTGACAAAACAAAGAACCAAATTAAGCACACAACTTGGTCCCATTTTATTTAACATTTCTAACCTTTTCTGCACATCAAAGCTTTTGACAAGATAATGGAACATGTTTGCGGTATTCAGTCAATTTGACAAAACAAAATTGACCTAATTTGAGTTTGAAAGATAAATAACAAAGGAATGCTAAATGGTACAACAAAAGGTTTCAACATAAACTAACTTGGTCGGGTTGAAGAAAATAAATTAAAAAAAATGTTTGAACTCCATTCCATCCAGGAACCATTTTCTCCAACCCAAAATTCCCCGATCTACGTCCCATCCTGTCACGATATTTTTAACCTATGGGATGGGTCTGGATCTTACAAAAAAAAATCTCTGAACTATGGGAAGGGAGTGAAGATTTGTAATCCCCATCCCATCCCATCCCATGAGCACCCCTAGCATTTAGTGGTTTATAGGTTTTATTTTAAAAATAAAATAACAAAAAATTTATTTTTATTATTTTTTGATATTTTCAAATATTATAACCTTTGAAAATATAATAATTTATAATTCTTTTTGAAATGTGTATACAATATTTAGTTATACTAATCATTATATTATATAATATTTAAATTCAATATAAACAATTTTATTGATAGATATTCTAATAATAATCAAAAATAAATTAATAATCCATTTATAATAAGATAGATATTAATTAAAATATAATTACAAAACTTACAATGATTCAGAAGCAAATAAAAATATATTACTATATATTAATTTTTTGTTTTTGAATTTTATTTTAAATAAGTTTATCTATATTTTTTTAATGAAAAATTATTTATATAAATTATATTTGTCAAACTCATAATTTATTTTGTAATTAATATTTATATATAAATAAAGAAATAAAAAATAATAATGAATATTTAAAATTATAATAAAAAAATGAGATTTATTATTTATTATTTATTATTTAAAGATACCAGTTTAATTTTAATTAGATCCGTCTCACTAATAATTTATTTTGTAATTAATATTTCTATAAAAATAAACTGATAAATAATAAAAATAAAAATTTAAAATTATACTGAATAAAAATTAAAATGAGATTTAAGATTTATTATTAATGTATAACAGTTTAATAGTTTAAGTGTTTAGAGGTTTTGTAGTTAGGAGTTTAGCGAACCATGTTTTTAGGCTTTTAGTGGGTTATAGGTTTTATATAAAAAAATAAAATAACAAAAAAAAATTCTATAATTTGTTAATAATTTCATAGGTTATAACCTTTGAAAATATAATAATATTTACAATTTTTTGAAATGTGAATGAAATATTTAGTTATAATAATATTAATAATTATATATCATATAAATTCAATATAAAGAATTTTATTGATATTCAATATAAAATGATTCAGAAGAAATCAAAATATATTACTATATAATAATTTGTTGTTTTGATTTTTTTTAAAGTTTATCCATATTTTTTCGATGAAAATTAATTTATATAAATTATATTTGTCTAACTCATAATTTATTATATAATTAATATTTATATAAAAATAAACAAATAAATAATTAAAATGAATATTTAAAATTATAATGAAAAAAATAATATTCAGATTTATTGTTTATTATTTTGGGTATACCAATCTAATTTAAATTAGATCTGTCTCACTAATAGTTTATTTTGTAATTATTATTTCTATAAATATAAACTGATAAATAATTAAAATAAAAATTTAAAATTATACTGAATAAAAATTAAAATGAGATTTATGAATTACTATTAATGTATACCAGTTTAATATTTTAAGTATTTAAAGGTTTTTTCGTTTATGACTTTAGCGATTTATGTTTTTAGGCATTTAGTGGTTTATAGGTTTTATTTAAACAATGAAATAACGAAAAAATTATTTTTGATATTTTATCACATTTTCAATGGTTATAACCTTCGAAAATAAAATAATTTTAAAATTTTTTAAAAATGTGAATACAATATTTAGTAATAATAATCATTATAATTATATATAAGATAAACTAAATATAAACAATTTTATTGATAGATATGATATCAATTATCAAAAAATAATTTAATATGCAATTATTAATATGATAGATATAAATTAAAATATAATTTAAAAACATAAAATGATTCAAAAACAATGTAAAATTTATTACTAAATAATAATTTTTGTTTTTTAGTTTTTGCTTCTTTTTATAAGCTTATATATTTTTTTGATGAAAAATAAATTATTTAAATTATATTTGTAGTCACTCAATTTATTTTGTAATTAATAATTTATTTAAATTAGGGTATACCTGTTTAATTTAAATTAGATCTGTCTAACTAATAATTTATTTTTTAATTAATATTTCTATAAAAATAAACTAATAAATAATTAAAATAAAAATTTAAAATTAAACTGAAAAAAATTAAAATGGAATTTATGATTTATTATTAATGTATACTAGTTTAATTGTTTAAGTATTTAGAGGTTTTGTCTTTTAGGAGTTTAGCGATTTTTGTTTTTAGGCATTTAGTGGCTTATAGGTTTTATTTAAACAATAAAATGAAAAAAAACAATAGTAATTTTTTTTCATTTTCATATGTCTTAACCTTTGAAAATATAAAAATATTTAACATTTTTTGAAATGTGAATATAATATTTAATTATAATAATATTAATAATTATATATCATATAAATTCAATATAAATAATTTTATTGATAGATATTAGAATAATGATCAATAATTAAATTAATAAACTATTAATAATAAGATAGATATTAATTAAAAAATATTTAGAAAACCCAAATTGATTCAAAATTAAAGTAAAATATATTACTTAATAATAATTTTTAATTTATAAGTTTTTACTTATTTTATAAGCGTAAATACTTTTTTTGATTAAAAATAAATTATTTAAATTATATTTTTCGCACTCATAATTTATTTTGTAATAAATATTTCTATAAAAATAAACTAATAAATAATTAAAATAAATATTTAAAATTATAATAAATAGAAATAAATATTAGATTTATTAATTATTAAGTAGTATATAGCGGTTTAATTGTTTATGTATTTAAGCATTACGAGGTTTAGAAGTTTACAGATTTAAATGTGTATGCATTTAGTGGTTATGAGTTTTATTTAAAACATAAATAAACAAAAAATTTATTTTTATTATTTTTTGATATTTTCATGTGTTATAACCTGAAAATATAATAATTTATAAATTTTTTTCAAAAGTGAATTCAATATTTAGTTATAATAATCATTATATTTATATTTCATATAAATTCAATATAAATAATTTTATTGATAAATATTCTAATAATGATCAAAAAATAAATTAATAATTTATTATTAATAAGATAGATATCAATTAAAATATAATTATAAAACCTAAAATGATCCAGAAGGGAAGCAAAATAAATTACTATATAATAAATTTTTGTTTTATAATTTTTTCTTATTTTTATAAGTTTATCTATATTTTTTGATGAAAAATAATTAATATAAATTATATTTGCCTAACTCATAATTTATATTGTAATAATATTTAATAAAAAAAACGAATAAATAATTAAAATGAATATTTTAATTTATAATAAAAAAAATAATATTTAGATTTATTATTTATTATTTAGGGTTTAGTAGTTTGAAAGAATTAACTATTTAGGGTTTTTGAGATTTTGGAGTTATTGACTTGAGTGTTAAGGCATTTAGTAGTTTATAGGATTTATTTAATCAATGAAATAACAAAAAAATTTTTTTTTATATTTTCTCACATTTTCAAAGGTTATAACCTTTGAAAATGTGATAATTTTAAATTTTATTAAAAATGTGAATATAATATTTAGTAATATGGATCATTATAATTATATATAATATAAACTATATATAAACAATTTAATTTATAGATATGATATCAATTATCAAAAAATAAATTAATATGCTTAATTAATATGATAGATATAAATTAAAATAAAATTGCAAAACATAAAATTATTCAAAATCAAAGTAAAATTTATTACCAAATAATAATTTTTGTTTTTTAGTTTTTGCTTATTTTTATAAGCTTATACTTTTTTTTGATGAAAAATAAATTATTTAAATTATATTTAAGGTTTACGAGTTTAAATTTTTAAGTGTTTAGGGGCTTTTGTGTTTAAGAGTTTATAGATTTAAGTGTTTAGTCATTTAGTGGTCTATAAGTTTTATTTAAACAATGATATAACAAAAAATTAATTTTTATTTTTTTTTCTAATTTTTTAAGTTTATAACCTTTGAAAATATAAAAATTTTTAAATTTTTTTCAAATGTAAATATAATATTTAGTTATAATTATCTTAATAAATATAAGTCATTTAAATTCAATATAAATAATAACATTGCTAGATATTATAATAATGATCGATAAATAAATTAATAAACTATTATTAATAAGATAGATATTATTTAAAATATATTTGCAAAATCTAAATTTATTCAAAATCAAAGTATATATTACTAAATAATAATTTTTTTTTAATATTTTGCTTTTTTTATAAGTTTATATTTTAGTTATTAAAAATAAATTATTTAAATTATATTTGTCTCCCTCATAATTTATTTTGTAATTTATAATTCTATAAAAATAAACTAATAAATAATTAAAATAAATATTTAAAATTATAATGAATACAAATAAAATTGAGATTTATTATTTATTATCCAGTATATACAGGTTTAATGGTTTATGTATTTAGGGGTTTTGGGGTTTAGTCATTTAAGTGTTCATGCCTTTGGTGATTTTATCTAATTTTGGAAGGTCATAACCTTTGAAAATATAATAATTTTTTATTTTTTTTTAAATCTGAATATAATATTAGTTATAATAATCTTGATAATTATATATAATGTAAAATCAATATAAAAAATTTTTTTAATTTATATTATAATAAAGATTATTAAATAAATTAAAAAAGTATTATTAATTAGAATGGTATAAATTAAAATATAATTGCAAAATCTAAAATTATTAAAAATTAAATTAAAATAAATTACTAAATAATAATATTTTATTTTAAAAATTTGCCTTTTTTATGATCTTATATTTTTTTGATGAAAAATAAATTATTTATATTATATCTGTCTCACTAATAATTTATTTTGTAATTAATATTTCAAAAAAATAAACTGATAAATAATTAAAACGAATATTTAAAATTATAATGAATACTAATAAAAATGAGATTTATTATTTATTATTTAGAGTATACTAATTTAAAGGCTTATGCATTTATGGCCTTCGGGGTTTAGGAGTTTAGTCATTAAGAATTTAGGTATTTTGTTGTTTATAGATTTTAATAAAAAAACCAAATAACAAAAAATTTATTTTTTTATTTTTTCTTATTTTCAAAGGTTATAACCTTTGAAAACTTAATAATTTTTAAATTTTTGTAAAATGTGAAAATATTATTTTGTTATAATAATCTAAATAAATATATATTATGTAAATTCAATATAAATAAATTTTTTATAGATATTATGATGACGATAATAAAATAAATTAATAAACTATTATTAATAAGATAAATATTAAATAAAATGTATTTGCAAAACCTAAAATGATTCAAAATCAAAGTAAAATATTTAATAAGATTGATATTAAATAAAACTATTATTAATAAGATAAAATATACAGATTTAAAAGATTATATATTTAGGAGTTTTGGGATTTCAGAATTTAGTGATTTAAGTGTTTAGGCATTTAGTTATTAATATATATTTTTAAGTGTTTAAAAGATTATATATTTAGTTATTTAAGTGTTTAAAATATTATTATAGGTTATATTTAAAAAATAAAATAAAAAAATTTTTTTTTTTTGTTATTTGTTATCATTTTTGAAGGATATATAACCTTTGAAACTATAAAAATTTTTAAATTTTTTTTTAAATGTGAATACTATATTTAGTTATGATAATCTTAATAATTATATATCATGTAAATTCAATATAAACAATTATATAGATAAATATTATAATAATGATCATACAAAAGATTAAAAAACAATTATTAATAAGATAAATATTGTTTAAAATATATTTACAAAACCTAAAATGATTCAAAATCAAAGTAAAATATTTTACTAAATATAAATTTTAAATTTTTAAATTTTTGTATCAATTTATAAGCTTATATATTTATGATGAAAAATAAATTATTTAAATTATATTTGTCTCACTATTAATTTATTTTTTAATTTTTATTTCTATAAAAATAAACGAATAAATAATTAAAATGAATATTTAAAATTATAATGAATACAAATTAAAATGAGATTTATGATTTATTATATATGGTATACTGGTTTAATGGTTTGATTATTTAGTAGTTTATAGGTTTTATTTATATAATAAAAATTTAAAATTATATTTTTTATTTTTTCTGATTTTCAAAGGTTATAACATTTGAAAATAAAATAATTTTTAAAATTTTTTGAAATATGAATACCACGTATAATTATATTAATCTTACTAATTATGTATCATATAAATTAAATATAAATAATTTTAATGATAGATATTATAATAATGATCAAAAATTAAATTAATAAACTATTATTAATTATATTAATATTAATTAAAATTAATATTTAAAATTATAATAAATAGAAATAAAAATGAGATTTATTATTTATTAAGTAGTATATAGCTGTTAACAGTTTTATGTATTTAGGGGTTTCGGGATTTATCAGCTTACTGATATAGGTAAGTAAGCATTTAATGATCCATAGGTTTTATTAAAAAAATGAAAAAACAAAAAATCTATTTTTTTTTATTTTTCCACATTTTCAAAGGTTATAACATTTGAAAATATTATAATTTTTAAATTTTTTTCAAAAGTGAATACAATATTTAGTCATAATAATCATTATATTTATATATCATATAAATTCAATATAAATATTTTTATTGATAAATATTCTAATAATGATGAAAAAATAACTTAATATTCTATTATAAATAAGATAGATATCAATTAAAATATATTTACAAAACCTAAAATGATTCAGAAGCAAAGCAAAATATATTACTATATAATAATTTTTTGTTTTAAAATTTTTTTTTTCATTTAAAAATTTTATTTATATTATTTTGATAAAAAATAATTTATATAAATTATATTTGTTTAACTCATAATTTATTTTGTAATTAATATTTTTATAAAAATAAACAAATAAATAATTAAATTTGAATATTTAAAATTAAATTGAAAAAAAATGAGATTTATTCGTTATTATTTAGGATATACCGCTTTAATTTAAATTAGATCTGTCTCACTAATAATTTATTTTGTAATTAATATTTCTATAAAAATAAACTGATAAATAATTAAAATAAAAATTAAAAATTAAACTGAATAAAAATTAAAATGAAATTTATGATTTATTATTAATGTATACAAGTTTAATTGTTTAAGTATTTAGAGGTTTTTTCATTTAGGAGTTTAGCGATTTGTGTTTTTAGTCATTTAGTGGTTTATTGGTTTTATTTAAATAATAAAATAACAAAAAAAATTCATAAATTTTTCTCATTTTCATAGGTCATATCCTTTGAAAATATAATAATATATAATATTTTTTGAAATGCATATATAATATTTAGTTATAATAATAATATTAATTATATATCATATAAATTCAATATAAATAATATTATTGCTATCTATTATAATAATGATGAAAAATTAAATTAATAAACTATTAATAATAAGATAGATATTAATTAAAAAATATTTACAAGACCCAAATTTATTCAAAATTAAAGTAAAATATATACCTTAATAATAATTTTTAATTTTTAAATTTTTACTTATTTTATAAGCGTAAATACTTTTATTGATTAAAAATATATTATTATTATGATATATAAAATTGTTAAAATATCTATCAATAAAATTGTTTATATTGAATTTATATGATATATAATTATTATGATTATTATAAATAAATATTGTATTCACTTTTGAAAAATATTTAAAAATTATTATATTTTTAAAGGTTATAATCGTAAAAAATTAGAAAAAATAATAAAAATAAATTCTTAATTATTTTATTTTTTAAATAAAACCTATAGACCATTAAATGCTTACTTACTTAAATTAGTAAGCTCATAAACTCCGAAACCCCTAAATAGATAATCATTTTAACATCTATATACTACTTAATAAATATTAAATCCCATCAGTATTTCTATTTATAATAATTTTAAATATTTATTTTAATTATTTATAGTTTAATTATTTAGAAAAATTAATTACAAAATAAATTTCGAGTAAGACAAATATTATTTAAATATTTTATTTTTAATTAAAAAAAATATATGCTTAAAAAAGAAGGACAAATTTAAAAATTAAATATTATTATTTAGTAATATATTTTGATTTGATTTTGAATCATTTTGTGTTATGTAAATATATTTTAATTAATATTTATATTATTAATAATAGTTTAATAATTTAATTTTTGATCTTTATTTTAATATCTATCATTAAAATAATTTAAATTGAATTTATATGATATATAATTAGTAAGATTAATATAATTATACATAGTATTCACATTTCAAAAGATTTTAAATATTTTTTTATTTTTAAATGTTATAACATTTGAAAATCAGAAAAAATATAAAAAAAAAATTTTTATTTTTTTTTATAAATAAAACCTATAAACCACTAAATACCTAAAAATATAAATTGATAAACTCCTAAACGACAAAGCTCCTAAATAATCAAATGATTAAATCGGTATACCACATATAATAAATCATAAATCTAATATTAATTTGTTTTCATTATAATATTAAATATTCATTTTAATTTTTTATTAGTTAATTTTTTATAGAAATATTAATTACAAAATAAATAATGAGCGAGACAACTATAATTTTAATAATTTATTTTTAATCAAAAAAAATAAGCATATAAAAAGAAATAAAAATTTAAAAACAAAAAATTATTATTTAGTAATGTATTTTACTTTGATTTTGAATCATTATGTATATATTTTGCAATTATATTTTAATTGGTATCAATCTTATTAAGAATAGTTTATTAATTTATTATTTGATCAATTTTATAATATCTAATAATAAAATTACTTATATTGATTATTTGTATTCATTAAACCATTAAACCATTAAACCATTAAACCATTAAACCTATAAAACCTAAATAATAAATAATAAATCTCATTTTTATTTGTATTCATTATAATTTTAAATATTCATTTAAATTATTTTTTAGTTTTTTTTATAAAAATATTAATTACAAAATAAATAATGAGTAAGACATATATAATTTAAATACATTATTTTTTATGAAAAAAATATAACTTATAAAAATAAACAAAATTTCAAAAATTTAAAATTTTATTTAGTAATATAATTTACTTTGATTTTGAATTAATAAACTATTAATAATAAGATAGATATTAATTAAAAATATTTACAAAACCCAAATTGATTCAAAATTAAAGTAAATTTATTACTGGATAATAATTTTTAATTTTTAAATTTTTACTTCTTTTATAAGCGAATATATTTTTTTTCATTAAGAATAAATTATTTTAATTATATTTGTCGCACTCATAATTTATTTTATAAATTATATTTCTATAAAAATAAACTAATAAATAATTAATATGAACATATAATGTATAATAAATAGAAATTAAAATTAGATTTATTAATTATTATGTATTATATAGCAGTTTAATGGTTTATGTATTTAGGTATTATGGCGTTTAGGTGTTTACTGATTTAATTGTGTATGCATTTAGTTGTTTTTAAGTTTTATTTTAAAATAAAATAACAAAACATTTATTTTTATTATTTTTTTATATTTTCAAAGGTTATAACCCTTGAAAATATAATAATTTTTAAATATTTTTCAAATTAAATTCAATAATTAAATATTATAATCATTATATTTATATATCATATTTAAACATAAACAATTTTAGTGATAAATATTCTAATAATTATCTAAAAATAAATCAATAATCTATTATTAATAAGATATATATCAATTAAAATATAATTACAAAACATAAAATGATTAATAAGCAAAGCAAAATATATTACTATATAATAATTTTTTTTTTGAAATGTTTTTTTATTTTAAAAAGTTTATCTATATTTTTTTGATTAAAAATAATTTACATAAATTATATTTGTCTAACTCATAATTTATTTTTTAATTAATATTTATATACAAATAAAAAATTAATAATTAAAATGAATATTTAAAATTATAATGAAAAAAAATAAAATTTATTATTTATTATTTAGGGTACACCTATTTAATTTAAGTTATATTTGTCTCACTAATAATTTATTTGGTAATTAATATCTCTATTAAAATAAACTGATAAATAAGTAAAATAAAAATTTAAAATTATACTGAATAAAAATTAAAATGAGATTTATGATATATTATTAATGTATACCAGTTTAATGGTTTAAGTATTTTTAGGTTTTGTCATTTAGGAGTTAAGTGATTTATGTTTCTAGGCATTTAGTGATTTATAGGTTTTATTTAAACAATAAAATAACAAAAAAAATTGTAGTTTTTTGTCATTTTCATATGTTATAACCTTTGAAAATTTAATAATATTTAAAATTTTTAGAAAATTGAATACAATATTTAAATATAATAATTTTAATAATTCTATATCATATAAAATAAATATAAACAATTTTATTGATAGATATTATAATAATGCTCAAAAATTAAATTAATAAACTATTTATAATAAGATAGATATTAATTAAAAAATATTTACAAAACCCAAATTGATTCAAAATTAAAGTAAAATATATTAGTTGATAATAATTTTTAATTTTTAATAATAATTCTTTTATACTTCTTTTAAAAGCGTATATTTTTTTTTGATTAAAAATAAATTTTTTAAATTATATATGTCGCACTCATAAATTATTTTGTAATAAAAATTTTTATAAAAATAAACTAATAAATAATTAAAATGAATATTTAAAATAATAATAATTTGAAATAAAAATTCAATTTATTAATTATTAAGTAGTATATAGCGGTTTAATCATTTATGAATTTAGGCATTATGGGGCTTAGGAGTTTACTGATATAACTGTTTATGCATTTAGTGGTTTATAGGTTTTATTTAAAAAATAAAATAACATAAAATATATATTTATTATTTTTTCATATTTTCAATGGTTATAACCTTTGAAAATATAATTATTTTTAAACTTTTTTCAAAAGTGAATTTAATATTTAGTTATAATAATCATTATATTTATATATCATATAAATTCAATATAAATAATTTTATTGATAAAAATTCTAATAATGATCAAAAAATAAATTAATAAACAATTATTAATAAGATAGATATCAATTAAAATATAATTACAAAATCAAAAATGATTCAGATGGAAAGCAAAATATATTACTATATAATAAATTTTAGTTTTTAAATTTTTTATTATTTTTATAAGTTTATCTATATTTTTCGATGAAAAATAATTTATATAAATTATATTTGTCTAACTTATAATTTATTTTGTAATTAATATTTATATAAAAATAAACAAATAAATAATTAAAATGAATTTTTAAAATTATAATTAAAAAAATATATTGAGATTTATTATTTATTATTTAGGGTTACCGGTTTAAAAGGATTATTATTTATTATTTAGGGGTTTAGAGATTTAGGATTTATTGAATTAGGTGTTTAGGCATTTAGTAGCTTATTGGTTTTATTTAAACAATGAAATATCAAAAAAAATATTTTTTTTATTTTTTCACATTTTCAAAGATTATAACCTTTGAAAATATAATAATTTTTAAATTTTTTTCAAAAGTGAATTCAATATTTAGTTATAATAATCATTATATTTAAATATCATATAAATTCAATATAAATAATTTTATTGATAAATATTCTAATAATGATCAACAAATAAATTAATGATCTATTATTAATAAGATAGATATCAATTAAAATAAAATTACAAAACCAATAATGATTTAAAAGCAAAGCAAATTATATTATTATATAATAATTTTTTGTTTTTAATTTGTTTTTCATTTAATAAGTTTATCTATATTTTTTTGATGAAAAATAATTGATATAAATTATAATTGTCTAACTCATAATTTATTTTGTAATTAATATTTATATATAAATAAACAAATAAATAATTAAAATGAATATTTAAAATTATAATGAAAAAAATAAAAATGAGATTTATTGTTGATTATTTTGGATATATCTGATTAAAAAAATTATCTATTTAGGGTTTTCAAGATTTAGAAGATATTCAGTTAATTATTTAGGCATTTAGTGGTTTATAGGTTTTATTTAAACAATGAAATAACAAATAAATTATTTTTGATATTTTTTTCAAATTTTCAAAGATTATAACCTTTTAAAATATAGTAATTTTAAAATTTTTTTAAAATGTGAATACAATATTTTGTAATAATTATTACTATAACAATATATAATATAAACTAAATATAAAAAATTTTATTGATAGATATTTTATCAATTATCAAAAATTAAATTAATAAACTATAATTAATATGATAGATATAATTTAAAATTTAATTACAAAAACTAAAATGATTAAATATCAAAGTAAATTTATTACTAAATAATAATTTTTCTTTTTATTTTTGGACTCATTTTATAAGATTATATATTTTTTTGATAAAAAATAAATTATTTAAATTATATTTGTTTCACTTATAATTTATTTTGTGATTAATATTTCAATAAATTCTTTAAATTATATTTAAGGTTTACGAGTTTAAAGGTTTAAGTATTTAGAAACTTAGGGGTTTAGGAGTTTAGAGATTTATGAGTTTAGGTATTTAATGGTTTATAAGTTTTATTTAAACAATGATATAACAAAAGATTCATTTTTTGTTATTTTTTCTCATTTTATAAGGTTATAATCTTTGAAAATATAACAATTATAAAATTTCTTTTAAATGTGAATACTATATTTAGTTTTGATAATATTAATAATTATATTTCATATAAATTCAATATTAACAATTATATTGATAGATATTATATTAATGCTCAAAAAATAAATTACAAAACTATTATAAATAAGATAGATATTATTTAAAATATATTTGTAAAACCTAAATTTTTTCAAAATCAAAGTAAAATAAATTACTAAATAATATTGTTTTTGATATTTTGCTTCTTTTTATAAGTATATATTTATTGTTCTTAAAAGTATATTATTTAAATTATATTTGTCTTCCTCATAATATATTTTGTAATTTATAATTCTATAAAAATAAACTACAAAATAATTAAAATTAATATTTAAAATTATAATGAATACAAATAAAAGAGAGATTTATTATTTATTATTCATGATATATAATTTTAATGGTTTAGGGATATAGTACTTTTGGTGTTTAGTGATTTAAGTGTTTATGCCTTTAGTTATTTATTGTTTTTATTTAAAAACCGAAAAAACAAAAAAATTAATTTTTTGTTTTTTTTTTTAATTTTTGAAGGTTATAACCTTGGAAAATATAATAATTTTTAATTTTTTTTAAATGTGAATATAAAATTTAGTTATAATAATCTTAATAATTATATATAATGTAAACTCAATATAAATAATTTTATTTATAGATATTATAATAATGATCAACAAATAATTAATAAACAATTATAAAAAAGAATGATATAAATTAAAATATAAATGCAAAATCTAAAATGATGCAAAATCAAAATAAAATATTTTACTAAATAATAAATTTTTCTTTTTAAAATTGTGCCTATTTTTATAAGCTTATATTTTTTTGATGAAATTTAACTTATTTAAATTATATCTCTCACTAATAATTTATTTTGTAATTAATATTTCTATAAAAATAAACTGATAAATAATTAAAATAAAAATTTAAAATTATACTTAATAAAAATTAAAATGAGATTTATGATTTATTATTAATGTATACCAGTTTAATGGTTTTGACATTTAGGAGTTTAGAGATTTATGTTTTTAGGCATTTAGTATTTTATAGGTTTTATTTTAAGAATAAAATAACAAAAAAAAATTTCTAATATTTTCTCATTTTCAGATGTTATAATCTCTGAAAATATAATATAATTTAAGATTTTCTGATATGTGAATACAATATTTAGTTATAATAATATTAATAATTATATATCATATAAATTCAATATAAATAATTTTATTGATATATAATATAATAATGATACAAAATTAAATTAATAAACAATTAATAATAAGATAGATATTAATTAAAAAATATTTACAAAACCCAAATTGATTCAAAATTAAAGTAAAATATATTACTGAATACTAATTTTTAATTTTTAAATTTTACTTCTTTTATAAGCATGTATATCTTTTTTGATTAAAAATAAATTATTTAAATTATATTTGTCGCACACATAATTTATTTTGTTATAAAATTTCTATAAAAATAAACTAATAAATAATTAAAATGAATATTTAAAATTATAATAAATAGAAATAAAAATTAGATTTATTAATTATTATGTATTATATAGAGGTTTAATGGTTTTGGTATTTAGGTATTATGTGGTTTAGTAGTTTACTGATTTAATTGTGTAAGCATTTAGTGGTTTATAGGTTTTATTTTAAAAATAAAATAACAAAAAATTTATTTTTATTATTTTTTGATATTCTCAAAGGTTATACCTTTGAAAATATAATAATATTTAATTTTTTTTAAAGTAAATTCAATATTTAGTTATAATAATCATTATATTTATATTTCATATAAATTCAATATAAATAATTTTATTGATAGATATTCGAATAATTATCAAAAAATAAAATAATAATTTATTATTAATAAGATAGATATCAATTAAAATATATTTACAAAACCAAAAATGATTCAGAAGCAAAGCAAAATAAATTATTATATAATAATTTTTTATTTTTAAATTTTCTTTTCTTTTTAAAAGTTTAACTATATTTTTTGATAAAAATAATTTATATAAATTATATTTGTGTAACTCATAATTTATTTTGTAATTAATATTTATATAAAAATAAACTGTTACATAATTAAAATAATAATTTATAATGATACTAAATAAAACTTAATATATAGATTTATAAATTATTATTAATGTATACAAGTTTAATGGTTTAAGTATTTGGAGGTTTTGTCGTTTGGAAGTTTAGTGAATTATGTTTTTAGGAATTTAGTGGTTTATAGGTTTTATTTAAACAATGAAATAACAAAAAAATTATTTTTGATATTTTTTTTACATTTTCATAGGTTATAACATTTGAAAATATAATAATTTTTAAATTTTTTGTAATGTAAATATTAAGTTATAATAATCTTAATAATTATAAGTTAGGAGTTTCATGATTTAATTGTTTAGACCTTTAGTGATTTATAGTTTATATTTAAAGAATGAAAAAATAAATTTAATTTTTTGATTTTTTTTAATTTTTTGATGGTTATAAACCTTTGAAAATATATTAATTTTTAATTATTATTAAATGTGAATATAATCTTTAGTTATAATAATCTTAATAATTTTATATAATGTAAACTAAATATAAATAATTTTATTAATAGATATAATAATAATGAACAATAAATTAATTAATAAACAAGTATTAATAAGAATAATATAAATTAAAATATAATTGTAAAATCTAAAATGATTCAAAATCAAAATAGGATTTATTAATAAAAAATAATTTTTTATTTTTAAAATTGTGCCTCTTTTTATAAGCATATATATTTTTTTATTAAAAATAAATTATTTAAATCATATCTGTCTCACTGATAATTTATTTGTAATTAATATTTCTATAATAATAAACTGATAAATAATTAAAATGAATATTTAAAATTATAATCAATACTAATATAAATGAATTATTTAGTAATAAATTTTACTTTGATTTTGAATCATTTTAGGTTTTGTAATTATATTTTAATTTATATCTATCTTATTAATAATAGTTTATTAATTTATGTTTTGATAATTGATATCATATCTATCAATTAAAGTATTTATAATTAGTTTATATTATATATAATTATAATGATTAATATTACTAAATATTTTATTCACATTTTTAAAAAATTTTAAAATTATTATAATATTAAATGTTAAAACCTTTAAAAATGTGAAAAAAAAACAAAAATAGTTTTTTTGTTACTTCATTGTTTAAATAAATCCTATAAACCACTAAATGCCTAATTACTTAAATCAATAACTCCTAAATCTAGAAAACCCTAAATATATAATCATTTTAAACGGTATACCATAAATAATAAATAATAAATCTCAATATTATATTTTCATTATAATTTAAAATATATATTTTAATTATTTATTTTTTTATTTTTATATAATTATTAATTATAGAATAAATTGAGTTAGACAAATATAATTTATATAATTATTTTTCATCAAAAAAATATAGATAAACTTTTTTAAAGAAAAAAAATTTTAACAAAAAATTATTATATAGTAATATATTTTGCTTTATTTCTGAATCATTTTAGGTTTTGTAATTATATTTAAATTGATAACTATCTTATGAATAATAGATTATTAAATTATTCTTTGATCATTATTAGAATATTTATCAATAAAAATATTTATATTGAATTTAAATGATATATAAATATAATCATTATTATAACTAAATATAGTATTTACTTTTAAAAAAAAATTAAAATTTATTATATTTTCAAAGGTTATAACATTTGAAAATATCAAAAAATAAAAAAAATAAATTTTTTGATATTTTTTTTAAATAACACCTATAAACTATTAAATGCATGCATAATTAAATAAGTAAACTTCTAAACCCTATAATGCCAAAAGACATAAACCATTAAACTGCTATATACTACAAGGTGGTTATTTTTTTAGAGGTGAACTATGTTTTAAAGACATTGCTTTGAGTGTGTGCATGATAGATATTTTATAAGAAATTACAATAATCAATATAAATAGCATCCTCAACAACTAGCTATTTCAACACCCAGGGGGACACCTTTGGTTTAGTCTGTTAGCGTACATGAGTCAAATTACCTTTGACAGCCCAATAATTCAAAATAAAATATGATGAGACATAATAGAGATAAAGTAAAAGGTCCTATTATTTTGGTTAGAGCTTTAGCAATCATTCAAGAGTTGAGAGAGGAATAAAATAAATTATTTTAATTATTCAGTATAATTTTAATTTTTATTTTAATTATTTATTAGATTATTTTTATAGAAATATTAATTACAAAATAAATTATTAGTGAGACAGATATAATTTAAATTAAACTGGTATACCCTAAATAATAAAGAATAAATCTCCTTTTTTTCATTTTAATTTTAAATATTCATTTTAATTATTTATTTGTTTATTTTTATATAAATATTAATTAAAAAATAAATTATGAGTTAGACAAATATAATTTATATAAATTATTTTTCATCAAAAAAAATATAGATAAACTTATTAAAAGATAAAAAAATTAAAAACAAAAAATTATTATATAGTAATATAATTTGTTTTGCTTCTAAATCATTATAGGTTTTGTAATTATATTTTAATTGATATATATCTTATTATTAATAGATTATTAATTTATTTTTTGATCTTTATTAGAATATTTTTCAATAATATTGTTTATATTGAATTTATATGATATATAAATATAATGATTATTATAACTAAATATTGAATTCAATTTTGAAAAAAATTTAAAAATTATTATATTTTCAAAGATTATAACTTTTGAAAATATAAAAAAATAATAAAAATCAATATATAGTTATTTTAATTTTTAAATAAAACATATTACCACTAAATGCATACAGAGTTAAATCAATAAACTCTTAAAGCCCGTAATACCTAAATACATAAACCATTAAACTGCTATATACTACTTAATAATTAAAAAATCTAATTTTTATTTCAATTTATTATAACTTTAAATATTCATTTTAATTATTTATTAGTTTATTTTTATATAAATTTTTATTACAAAATAAATTATGAGTGCGATAAATATAATTTAAATAAATTATTTTTTTAAAAAAAATATGCCCTTATAAAATAAGTAAAAATTTAAAAATTAAAAATTTTTATCCAATAATATTTTTTACTTAAATTTTAAATCAATTTGGGTTTTGTAAATATTTTTTAATTAATATCTATCTTATTATTAAAAGTTTTTTAAATTTAATTTTAGATCATTATTATAATATCTATCAATAAAATTGTTTATATTGAATTTATATGATATATAATTATTAAAATTATTATAACTAAATATTGTATTCGCATTTCCAAAATTTTTAAATATTATTATATTTTCAAAGGTTATAACCTATGAAAATGAGAAAAAAATACAAATTTTGTTATTGTAATTTTATTTATTAAATAAAACCTATAAACCACTAAATGTGTAAAAACCAAAATTACTAAACTTCGAAAAATTAAAACCTTTAAATACTTAAACCATTAAACTTGTATACATTAATAATAAATTATAAATATCATTTTAATTTTTATTCAGTATAATTTTAAATTTTTTTTAATTAATTTTCAGTTTATTTTTATAGAAATATTAAATACAGAATAAATTATTAGTAAGACAGATCTAATTTAAATTAGACCGGTTTACCCTAAATAATAAATAATAAATAATAAATAATAAATCTCATTTTTTTAAATATAATTTTAAATATTTATTTAAATTATTTATTTGTTTATTTTTATATAAATATTAATTACAAAATAATTTATATGTTACCCAAATATAATTTATATAAATTACTTTTCATCAAAAAATTATAGATAAACTTTTTAAAAAAAAAATTTCAAAACAAAAAAATATTGTATAGTAATATATTTTTCTTTGCTTCTGAATAATTTTAGGTTTTGTAAATATAATTTAATTGATATCTATCTTATTAATAATAGATTATTAAGTTATTTTTTCATCATTATTAGAATATTTATCAATAAAAGTGTTTATATTGAATTTATATGATATCTAAATATAATGATTATTACAACTAAATATTGTATTCACTTTTGAAAAAAACTTTTAAATTATTATATTTTCATGGATTATAACCTTTGTAAATGTGAAAAAATAAAAAAAAATATTATTTCTTTGTTCTTCTATTGTTTAAAAATATACTATACACCACTAAATGCCTAATCATTTAAATCACTAAACTAAAAAATCCCGATACCCCTATATAGATAATCCTTTAAATCAGTATACCCTAAATAATAATTAATAAATTTCATTTTTATTTGTTTTCATTATAAATTAAAAAATTCATTTTGATTGTTTAGTTTTTTATTTTTATATATGTATTAATTATAAAATAAATTATGAGTTAAAAATATAATTTATAAAAATTATTTTTCATCAAAAAATTGATAAGCTTATAAAAAGAATAAAAATTTAAAAACAAATAATTATTATTTAGTTATATTTTTTGATTTTATTATGAATCATTTTAAGTATTAATATTATATTTTAAGTAATATCAATCTTATTCATAATAAATTTTTAAATTATTTTTTGATACTTATTAGAATATCTATCAATAAAATTGTTTATATTGAATTCATATGATAAATAATTATTATGATAATTATAAATAAATGTTGTATTCACTTTAGGAAAAAATTTAAAAATTATTATATTTTCAAAGGTTATAATCTTAAAAAATGAGAAAAAATAATAAAAATAAATTTTTTGTTATTTTTTTTAAATAAAACCTATAGACAATTAAATGCTTACTTACTTAAATTAAAAACTCATAAACCCGTAAACCCCTAAAAACATAAGCATTTTAACATCAATATACTACTTAATAAAAAACAAATCACATTTTTATTTCTATTTATTATAATTCTAAATATTTATTTTAATTATTTATAGTTTAATTATTTAGAAAAATTAATTAGGAAATAAATTTCGAGTGAGACAAATATTATTTTAATAATTTTTTTAATCAAAAAAAAATATAAGCTTATAAAACGAATGACAAATTTAAAAATTAAATATAGATATTTAGTAATATATTTTGATTTGATTTTGAATCATTTTGTGTTATGTAAATATATTTTAATTAATATTTATATTATTAATAATTGTTTTTTAATTTAATTTTTGATCATTATTATAATATGTATCATTAAAATTGTTTATATTGAATTTATATGATATATAATTAGTAAGATTAATATAATTATACATGATATTCACATTTCAAAAAATTTTAAAAATAATTTATTTTTAAAGGTTATAACCTTTGAAAATCTGAAAAAATCTATAAAAAATTAATTTTTTTTATATAAATAAATCCTATAAACCACTAAATACCTAAAAACATAAATTGATAAACTCCTAAATGACAAAACTCCTAAATAATCAAACAATTAAACTGGTATACCACATATAATAAATCTTTAATCTCATTTTAATTTGTAGTCATTATAATTTTAAATATTTATTTTAATTATTTATTAGTTTATTTTTTATAGAAATATTAATTACAAAATAAATAATGAGCGAGACAACTATAATTATAATAATTTATTTTTAATCAAAAAAATATATAAGCATATAAAAAGAAGTAAAAATTTAAAAACAAAAAATTATTATTTAGTAATATATTTTACTTTGATTTTGAATCATTATATATAGGTTTTGCAATTATATTTTAATTGCTATCAATCTTATTAAGAATTGTTTATTAATTTATTATTTGATCAATTTTATAATATCTAACAATAAAATTACTTATAGTGAATTTAAATGTCTTATAATTATTAAATAACTAAATATCATATTTACATTTGAAAAAAATTTAAAAATTTTTATATTTTAAAAGGTTATAACCTTCAAAAATGATAAAAAATCACAAAAAATAATATTTTATTATTTTATTATTTAAATAAAACTTATAAACCACTAAATGCCTAAACATTTAAATCTCTAGACTCCTAAACACCAAAACCCCCTAAATACTTAAACCATTAAACCTATATAACCTAAATAATAAATAATAAATAATAAATAATAAATAATAAATCTTATTTTTATTTGTATTCATTATAATTTTAAATATTCATTTTAATTATTTTTTAGTTTATTTTTATAGAAATATTAATTACAAAATAAATAATGAGTGAGACATATATAATTTAAATAAATTTTTTTATGAAAAAAAATATAAGCTTATAAAAATAAACAAAATTTCAAAATTTTAAAATTTTATTATGTAATATATTTTACTTTGATTTTGAATTATTTTGGGTTCTGCAAAAATATTTTAATTTATATCTATCATATTAATAATATGATATTAATTTATTATTTGATAATTGATATCATATCTATCAATAAAATTGTTTATATTTAGTTTATATTATATATAATTATAAAGATTATTATTACTAAATATTGTATTCACATTTTTAAAAAATTTTAAAATTCTTATATTTTCAAAGGTTATAACCTTTGAAAATGTGAAAAAATATATAAAATAATGTTTTTGTTATTTCATTTTTTAAATAAAAGCTATAAACAACTAAATGCCTAAAAACATAAATCGCTAAAGTCATAAACGAAAAAACCTCTAAATACTTAAAATATTAAACTAGTATACATTAATAATAATTCATATATCTCATTTTAATTTTTATTTAGTATAATTTTAAATTTATATTTTAATTATTTATCAGTTTATTTTTATAGAAATATTAATTACAAAATAAATTATTAGTGAGACAGATCTAATTTAAATTAGACAGGTATACCCAAAATAATAAAGAATAAATCTCAATATTATTTTTTTCATTATAATTTTAAATATTCATTTTAATTATTTTTTTTGTTTATTTTTATATAAATATTAATTAAAAAAATAAATTTAGTTAGAAAAATATAATTTATATAAATTAATTTTCATCAAAAAAATATGGATAAACTTTTTAAAAGAAAAAAAAATTTCAAAACAACAAATTTTTATATAGTAATGTATTTTGATTTCTTTTGAATCATTTTAGGTTTTTTTATTATATTTTAATTGATATCTATCTTATTGATAATAGATTATTAATATATTTTTTGATCATTTTTAGAATATTTATCAATAATATTGTTTACATTGAATTTATATGATATATAAATATAATGATTATTATAGCTAGATATTGAATTCACATTTGAAAAAAATTTTAAAATTATTATATTTTCAAAGGTTATAACCTTTGATAGTATAATAAAATAATAAAAATAAATATTTTGTTATTTTAATTTTTAAATAAAACCTATAAACCACTAAATGAATACATAGTTAAATAAGTAAACTCCAAAGGCCCGTAATCCCTAAATACATAAACCATTAAACTGCTATATACTACCTAATAATTAAGAAATCTAATTTTTATTTCAATTTATTATTATTTTAAATATTTATTTTAATTATTTATAAGTTTATTATATACAAATATTTATTACAAAATAAATTTTGAGGGCTACAAATATAATTTAAATAATTTATTTTTAAACTATATATATATATATATATATATATATATGCTTATAAAAGAAGTAAAATTTTAAAAATTAAAATTTATTATCCAGTAATATTTTTTACTTTTATTTTGAATAAATTTGTGTTTTGTAAATATTGTTTAATTAATATCTATCTTATTATTAATAGTTTATTAATTTAATTTTTAATCATTATTATAATATCTTTCAATAAAATTATTTATATTGAATTTATATGATATATAATTATTAAAATTATTATAACTAAATATTGTATTCACATTTCAAAAAATTTTAATTATTATTATATTTTCAAAGGTTATAACCTATGAAAATCACAAAAAATTACATATTTTTTTTAGTTATTTTATTGTTTAAATAAAACCTATAAACCCCTAATTGCCTAAAAACATGAATAGCTAAACACCTATATGACAAAACCTCTAAATACTTAAACTATTAAATTGGTATATATTAATAATAAATTATAAATCTCATTTTAATTTTTATTGAGTATAATTTAAAATTTTTGTTTTAATTATTTATCAGTTTATTTTTATAGAAATATTAATTACAAAATAAATTATTAGTGAGACAGATATAATTTAAATTAAACTGGTGTACCCTTAATAATAAATAATAAATCTTAATATTATTTTTTTCATTATAATTTTAAATATTCATTTTAATTATTTATTTGTTTATTTTTATATAAATATTAATTAAAAAATAAATTATTAGTTAAAATATAATTTATGTAAATTATTTTTAATCAAAAAAATATAGATACATTTTTTAAAATAAAAAATAATTACTAAACAAAAAATTATTATATACTAATATATTTAGGTTTGCTTATGAACCATTTTAGTTTTTGATATTATATTTTAAGTAATATCAATCTTATTCATAATATATTTTTAATTTATTTTTTGATAATTATTAGAATATCTATCAATAAAATTATTTATATTGAATTTATATGATATATAATTATTATGATTATTATGATTATTATTAATAAATATTGTATTCACTTTTGAAAAAAATTTAAAAATTATCATAATTTCAAAAATTTATAACCTTAAAAATAAGAAAAAAATAATAAAAATAAATTTTTTGTTATTTAATTTTTTAAATAAAACCTATAGATCATTAAATGATTACTTACTTAAATCAGTAAGCTCATTAACCCCGAAACCCCTAAATACATAAAACTTTTAATAACTATATTTTACTTATTAAAAAATAAATCTCATTTATATTTCTATTTATTATAATTTTAAATATTCTTTTTAATTATTTATAGCGTAATTTTTTAGAAAGATTAATTAAAAATAAATTTCGAATAAGACAAATAATATTTAACTAATTTATATTTAATCAAAAAAAATGTAAGCTTAAAAAAAGGACAAATTTAAAAATTAAATATTATTATTTAGTAATATATTTTGATTTGATTTTGAATCATTTTGTGTTATGTAAATATATTTTAATTAATATTTAGATTTTTAATAAAAGTTTGTAATTTTATTTTTGATCATTATTATAATTTATATCATTAAAATTGTTTATATTTAATTTATATGATATATAATTAGTAAGTTTAATATAATTATACATGGTATTCACATTTCAAAAAATTTTAAAATTTTTTTTGTTTTCAAAGATTATAACCTTTGAAAATCAGAAAAAATAAAAATTTTTTTTTATATTTATTATATAAATAAAACTTATAAACCACTAAATGACTAAAAACATAAATTGCTAAACTTCTAATTGACAAAAACCCTAAATAATTTAACCATTAAACTGGTATACTATATATAATACATAATAAATCTCATTTTTATTAGTATTCATGATAATTTTAAACATACATCTTAATTATTTATTAGTTTATTTTTATAGAAATATAAAATATAAAATAAATTATTAGTGAGACAAATATAATTTAAAAAATTTATTTATCAACAAAAATTATATTTGCATATAAATGGATAAAAAAATTTAAAAATTTAAAATTAATATTTAGTAAAATATTTCACTATTATTAAGAATCATTTTAGGTTTTGCAAATATATTTTAAATAATATATTTAAAATATTTCACTATTATAATAATGATCAAAAAATAAATTAATAAACTATTATTTACTGATAGATATTTATATATTATTTATAAATAGTTAAACCTTTAAAGATGGTTTAAATGATTAAGAATTTAAGGGTTTTCGGGTTTAGGAGTTTAATGATTTAAGCATTTAGGCATTTAGTAGTTTAAAGGTTTTATATAAACAATAAAATAACTAAAAAATTATTTTTGTTATTTTATCTCATTTTAAAAGATGATAACCTTTAAAAATATAATATTTATTTATAATAATCTTAATAATTATATATCATGTAAATTCAATATAAATAATTTTTTTTATAAATATTCTAATAATGTTCAAAAAATAAATTAATAATCTATTATTAATAAGATATATATCAATTAATATATAATTATAAAACCTAAAATGATTCAGAAGCAAAGCAAAATATATTACTATATAATAATTTTTTGCGTTAAAATTTTTTTATATTTTAAAAAGTTTATCTATAATTTTTTGATGAAAAACAATTTATATAACTTATATTTGTCTAACTCAATTTATTTTGTAATTAATATTTATATATAAATAAACATATAAATAATTAAAATGAATATTTAAAATTATAATGAAAAAAATAAAAATAAAATTTATTATTTATTATTTAGGATATACATGTTTAAAAAAAGTATCTATTTAGAGTTTTCGTGATTTAGAAGTTATTGATTTAAGTATTTAGGCATTTAATAGTTTATAGGTTTTATTCAAACAATGAAATAACAAAGAAATTTATTTTTGATATTTTTTCAAATTTTCAAAGGTTATAACATTTGAAAATATAATAATTTTTAAATTTTTTAAAAATGTGAATACAATATTTAGTAATAATAAATATTATAACTATATATAATATAAATTAAATATAAACAATTTTATTGATAGATATTATATCAATTATCAAAAAATAAATTAATAAACTATTATTAATATGATAGATATAAATTAAAATATAATTAAAAAACCTAAAATGATTCAAAATCAAAGTAAAATTTATTACTAAATAATAATTTTTTTTTAGTTTTTGCATCATTTTATAAGCTTATATGTTTTTTTTTGATAAAAAATATATTATTTAAATTATATTTATATCACTCATAATTTATTTTGTAATTAATATTTCTATAAATTATTTAAATTATATTTAAGGTTTATGATTTAAAGGTTTAAGTATTTAGGGGCTTCGGGGTTTAAGAGTTTAGATATTTATATTTTTATGCATTTAATGGTTTATAAGTTTTGTTTAAACAATGATATAACAAAAACTTTATTTTTGTTATTTTTTCACATTTTTGAAGACTATTATAAACTTTGAAAATATAACAATTTTTAAATTTTTTTATATGTGAATACTATATTTATTTATGATAATCTTTATAATTATATATCATGTAAATTTAATATAAACAATTATATTGAAATATATTATATTAATGATCAAAAAATTAATTAATAAACTATTATTAATAAGATAGATATTATTTTAAAAATATTTGCAAAACATAAATTTATTCAAAATCAAAATAAAATATATTACAAAATAATACTTTCTTTGATGTTTTGCTTCTTTTTATAAGTTTATTTTTTCGTTATTAAAAGTAAATTATTTAAATTATATTTGTCTTCCTCATAATTTATTTTTAATTTTTAATTCTCTAAAAATAAACTAATAAATAATTAAAATGAATATTTAAAATTATAATGAATACAAATAAAATTGAGATTTCTTAGTTATTATTCAGGATATACTAGTTTAATGTTTTAAGTATTTAGACATTTTGGGGTTTAGTGATTTAAGTGTTTAGGCCTTAAGTGATTTATAGTTTTTATTTAAAGAATGAAAAAATAAAAAATTTAATTTTTTGATTTTTTTTAATTTTTGAAGGTTATAACCTTTGAAAATATAATAATTTTTAATTTTTTTAAATGCAAATATAATATTCAGTAATAATAATATTAATAATTATATATAATGTTAACTCAATATATATAATTTTATTATTAGATATTATAATAATGATCAAAACAAAAATTAATAAACTATTATTTATAACAATGATATAAATTAAAATTTAATTACAAAATCTAAAATGATTCAAAATAAAAATAAAATATATTACTAAATAATAAATTTTTGTTTTTAAAAATTTGCCTTTTTTTATAAGGATATATTTTTTTTTGATAAAAAATAAATTATTTAAATTAGATATGTCTCACTAATAATTTATTTTGTAATTAATATTTATATAAAAATAAACTTATAAATAATTAAAATAAAAATTTAAAATTATACTTAATAAAAATTAAATTGAGTTTTATGATTTTTTATTAATGTACACCTATTTAATGGTTTAAGTATTTATCGGTTTTGTCGTTAAGGAGTTTAGCAATTTATGTTTTAGGCATTTAGTGGCTTATAGGTTTTATTTTAACAATAAAATAACTAAAAAAAATTGGTAATTTTTTCTGATTTTAATAGGTTATAACCTTTGAAAATATAATAATATTTAAAATTTTTTGAAATTGGAATACAATATTTAGTTATAATAATATTAATCATTATATATCATATAAATTCAATATAGATAATTTTATTGATAGATAAAATAATAATAATCAAAATTTAAATTAATAAACTATTAATAAAAAGATTGATATTAATTAAAAAATATTTACAAAACACAAATTGATTCAAAATTAAATAAAATATATTACTAAAAAATAATTTTTAAATTTTTACTTCTTTTATAAGCATATATTTTTTTTGATTAAAAATAAATTAATTAAAATATATATGTAGCACTCATAATTTAATTTGTAATAAATATTTCTATAAAAATAAACTAATAAATAATTAAAATGAATATTTAAAATTATAATAAATAGAAATAAAAATTAGATTTATTAATTATAAAGTAGTATATAACGGTTTAATGGTTTATTTATTTAGGCATTATGAGGTTTAGGAGTTTACTGATTTAACTGTGTACGCATTTATTGGTTTATAGGTTTTATTAAAAAAATAATATAATAAAAAAATTATTTTTAATATTTTTTGATATTTTCAAAGGTTAACCTTTGAAAATATAATAATTTTTAAAATTTTTTTTAATGTGAATACAATATTTAGTTATAATAATTATTATATTTATATTTCATATAAATTAATTATAAACAATTTTATTGATAAATATTCTAATAATGATCAAAAAATAAATTAATAATATATTATTAATAAGATAGATATCAATTAAAATATAATTACAAAACCTAAATTGATTAAGATGAAAAGGAAAATATATTACTATATAATAATTTTTTGTTTTGAAATTTTCTTGTTCTTTTAAAAATTTTATCAATATTTTTTTGAGGAAAATTAAATTATATAAATTATATTTATCGAACACAATTTATTTTATAATTAATATTTATATATAAATAAACAAATAAATAATTAAAATGAATATTTAAAATTATAATGAAAAAAATGAGATTTATTATTTATTATTTAGTGATACCTATTTAATTTAAATTAAATCTGTCTCGCTAATAATTCATTTTGTAATTAATTTTTCTATTAAATAAATTGATAAATAATTAAAATAAAAATTTAAAATTATTATGAATAAAAATAAAAATGAGATTTAGATTTATTATTAATGTATACCAATTTAATGATTTAAGTATTTAGAGGTTTTGTCGTTAGGAGTTTAGCGATTTATGTTTTTAGGCTTTTAGTGGTTTATGAATTTTATTTAAAATAATAAAATAACAAAAAAGTTTTCTATAATTTTTTATCATTTTCATAGGTTATAACATTTGAAAATATAATAATATTCAAAATTTTTTAAAATTTTAATACAATATTTTGTTATAATAATATTAATAATTATATATCATATAAATTTAATATAAATAATTTTATTGCTAGATATTATAATAATGATCAAAAATTAAATTTATAAACTATTAATATTAAGATAGATTTTAATTAAAAAATATTTACAAAACCCAAAATGATTCAAAATAAAAGTAACTTATATTACTTGATAATAATTTTTAATTTTTAAATTTATACTTCTTTTATAAGCATATATTTTTATTAGATAAATAATATATTATTTAAATTATATGTATCCCACTCATAATTTATTTTGTAATAAATATTTATAAATAAATACACTAATAAATAATTAAAATGAATATTTAAAAATATAATAAATAGTAATAAAAATTAGATTTATTAATTATTAAGTATTATTTAGTGGTTTAATGGTTTATGTATTTAGGAATTATGGGGTTTAAAAGTTTTCTGATTTAACTTTATATGCACCCAGTAGGGCTACTTATGGGATTCGGAGATTAGCGACCCGACCCGAAGTCTTGTCCCGAAAGAATTGGGACTGAGAAAATCCGTTGACTTTGCCTTTTCCTGTCCCGTTCTGTCACGTATTTTTTCTTTTGGGACGGTTCCAGATCTTAAGCAATTTCCATCCCGAGAACCGTCCCGTCCTAAAAAACCTATACTAGAACCAGAAATATATATATATATATATATAACATGAAGATGCCTCCTCAAGCCGTTCCAGTTGTGTTTAGTTAGGTCCTGCCCTTGTCCGTCTCGCTTATGGTTGCCTCCACTATATCACAAATGCCACCAACCTTTTGGTTTGTTTTTCTGACGAGAATTGAGTGATTAATTATTATTATTATTATATGTCTCAGTCAGTTTTATTGAGTATTGGTTGTGGTGTTGTGGTTGGGCCGAATGAGTGGGCCGAATGTGTTACATTCAGTTTTGTAGAGCTTGCTTGTTTGAAATATTTATATGTATTTATGCTTAACATATCATATTAATTAATGGCAATGCAGATGGCACAATCCAGCTTTTAACGAAAAATATAATAAATTGAAGATGATCATAATTCAAATGATCAAATTACTGGTAAATCCAATTATTATCCTTTCACGAACCCTCCTATTGTTATGGCATGTTTTTCGATTCCAATTGTAAAAGAAAGACAAGGTACATCTGAACCTCAAGCTCATAAAAAGTATAAGTCTGCTGTTTTGGAAACTTATGAGATATTAGTTGATTCAGAGTGAAATGAAACTAGTAGGGCAGCTTGTATATGGCGTAGGAAAAAATACTTGGCAAAAAGTAATCAAGGTACTTTGGGTTTATGGAAATACTTGATAAAGGCTTGTAGAAAATTTCCACACACAAAAGAATTAATAGAAGCTCATAAAGGTAAAGACAAGTCACAATCTTTGTTGAGTTTAACTGAAGGTACTAGTTCAGAGGATAACAAATTAACTTGTTGGCAATTTGATCAACAACTAGTTAGGGAGGCTTTGGTGAAAATGATCATAAAAGGTGAATTGCCTTTTTGTTTTGTTAAGAGGGATGAGTTTAAAGAGTTTTGTGAAGTTAGTGTGCCTCAATTTAAAATTTCTTCTAGGAAATCTATATTAAGGAATTGTTTTTCTTTGTTTGTGAAGGAAAAGAAGAAATTATTTTATAGCATATCATCTCATTGTTGTATAGTTTCATTGACTACCGACACTAGGACTAGCATTCAAAATTTGTCTTATATATGTTTGACTGTTCATTTCATTGATTCTCAATGGAATATGCATAAAAGGCTTTTGAACTTTTGTATAATTAAATGTCATTCTGGTGTTAATATTAGAAAATCTATTGAGTTTTGCATGAATGAATGGGGTCGGAGAAAGTTGATGTGCATTACTGTTGACAATGCATCAAATAATGATGTCGTAGTTGAACAAATAAAAAAAGGCTTGTGAAGAAAAGTTTTGTACCTTTGAGAGGCGAGCATTTTCATATTAGATGTTGTGCTCATATACTAAACTTAATTGTCAGATATTTCATTGCGGTAGTTGAGGGTGCTATTCAAAAAATTAGAGGTGTGGTGAAATATGTGAGGAGTACACCTAAAAGATTAGATATGTTTAAGTTATGTTTTGAAGAAGCAAACTTGACATATGGATCTTTATTGCAATTAGATTGTCCTACAAGATAGAATTCAACTTATTTGATGCTGCAAACTGATATAAAATATCAAAAAGAAGTTTATAAGTTGGAGGACAAAGACAAAAGGTTTTTGAAGGAGTTTGGTTCAAACGTTCCAACTGAGAAAGACTGAACAAACCCCAAGGTTTTGTCTCGTTTCTTGAAAACTTTTTATGAGATAACTTGTAAATTTTTTGGCTCATAATATTCTACCTCTAATGTTTATTTTCATGAGATTATTTGAATTTTGAAAAAAAATTGAGCTTTGTGAAAATAGTAGAGATACAATGGTGTCTGAAATCGGTATGAAAATGAGGCATAAATTCAACAAATATTGGGGTTCTCTTCAGTCAACAAATATTATGCTTTTTGTGGCAAGTGTTGGATCCTAGATATAAGCTCAAATATCTCAAGGTTAAGTACACTTTGCATTATAGAGAGGAATTGGCTAAAAATTTGGTGAAAAACGTTATAAATACTTTAAATGAGATGATAGATGATTATAAAGATTTAAATGAAGATGAATCAAAAGAAGATAATTTCTCTTCAACTGTGTTGAAGAGAAATGATGATTTATTTGATGGTAGTGATACTTATGTTGATGATTTTTTTGTTGAATTGGAGAAAGAACAAGAAGTTACAGCTTTGGAAGAGTTGGATAGGTACTTGGAGGACAAACTTGAAAAAAATAGAATTGATTTTGATCTTATAAACTGGTGGAAGGTAAATGAGGTTAGGTATCCTTTTTTTGGCAAATGTAGCAAGGGATGTATTTGCTATCCAAGCATCTACTGTGGCCTATGAATCTACATTTAGCACTAGTGGGATAGCTTTTGATAAATTTAGAAGTTCTTTAACACCTATTACAGCTAAAGTTCTCATATGTCTACAAGATTGGTTGAGATGCTCAAACAAACCTATTGAAATTGAAGAATTAGTTCAAGACCTTGATGATAATGAATCAGGTTAGTATACAAATCTTGTAAATTTTAATTTTACTTTTACTTATTTTATTCATTCAATTTAATAAAAATATGGTTCAATTATAATTTTCAGAGGGGTCACAAGATCCAAATATTCTTCCAATTATAGTTGGCCAACTAAATTTGGAATGGGTGTATTAAATTTATATGGTAGTATTTTGTTTTTTTATTACTCTTTCATCTTATAAATTTATGTCTACATGATTAACACACTTTCATCCTTGGTTGTCCTTCTAGAGTGGAGGAAGAAAAGGGAGGAGTTGTAGAAGAGATAATTAATTGGGTTTGGATTTTCATTGCTCTTGCGGGACGGACCTTTTAAATGATTATTATCATGGTTGTTATTAGTTGTAAATTTTTTTGTTATATTAAGCTGCCTAATTTTAGCAATTACTTAACTAGTAATTGTTGCTACCAATGTTTGTGGTCATCTTTTGCTATTCCTTAATATTTTAAGTAATTGTTTAAAAAATGTAGTAAAGCTATTATGGTTAACTTTCACTCGACTCAACAAAGCCAACTTGTGAAAAAACAATGAACCAAAATAAGAATACATATTATCATCATTATTATATTATATACCAATAAAATAATTTATATTGAATTTATATGATATTTAATTATTATGATTATTAACTTCATATTGTATTCACTTTTCAAAAAAAAATTAAAAATTATTTGATTATCAAAGGTTATAACCTTCAAAAATGAGAAAAAATAACAAAAATACTTTTTTTTTATTTTATTTTTTAAATAAAACCTATAAACCACTAAATGACTAAATACTAAAATGACTAAACTCCTAATCCCCGAAGCTCATAAATACTCAAAACATTAAATTAGTATAGTCTAAATAATAAATCAGAATTCTCAATTTTATTAGTATTCATTATAATTTTAAAAATTCAATTTAATTATTTATCAGTTTATTTTTATCTAAATATTAATTACAAAATAAATTATTTGTGAGACAGATAAAATTTAAATAATTTATTTTTCATCAAAAAAAAATATATGCTTATAAAAAGAGGCAAAATTTTAAAAATAAAAAATTATTTTTTATTAATATATCTTATTTGTTTTTGAATGATTTTAGATTTTACAATTATATTTTAATTTATATCATTCTTATTAATACTAGTTTATTAATTAATTTATTGATCATTATTATAATATTTATTAATAAAATTATTTATATTTAGTTTACATTATATAAAATATTTAAGATTATTATAACTAAATAATATATTCACATTTAAAAAAATTAAAAATTATTATATTTTCAAAGGTTATAACCTTCAAAAAATAAAAAAAATCATAAAATAAATTTTTTCTTCTTTCATTCTTTAAATAAAAACTATGAATAATTAAAGGTCTAAACAATTAAATCACTAAACTCCTAAACCAAAAAACACCTAAATACTAAAACCATTAAACCAGTATATCCTGAATAATAAATAATAAATCCAAATTTTATTTTATTCATTAGAATTTTAAATATTCATTTTAATTATTTATTAGTTTATTATTATAGAATTATAAATTACAAAATAAATTATGAGTAAGACAAATATAAGTTAAATAATTTATTTTTAAAAACAAAAATATAAACTATAAAAAAGCCAAACATTAAAAAAAATTATTATATAGTAATATATTTTACTTTGATTTTGAATAAATTTAGCTTTTTCAAATATATTTTAAACAATATCTATCGTATTAATAATAGTTTATTAAATTTTTTTTATCATTATTATAATATCTAATAATGTAATTATTTATATTGAATTTAAATGACTTAAAATTATTAAGATTATTATAACTTAATATTATATTTACATTTGAAAAAAATTTAAAAATTATTATATTTTCAAATTTTATAACCTTTGAAAATATAATAAATAGAAATAAATAATAATAATAATAATTAAATTTAGGCATAACAATATATTATAGTGATTAAATATGATTAAATATGTTCAACAGAGAGACACAAGTTATGGCATATTCTCATCGATATGATTTTGTGTTCTAGAGACAAAATATACAATCATGATCATTGCTAATGCTACAATAATCTAAATCAAGAATGAGACTGAATCCATAACTCACCCCTTGAGTCATGACTTCGTGTTACATATACAAAAATATAAATCTGTGACATTCCTAAAAGTTGTGAATTTCAATTTAAATTTAACACTTAGTCATTTGATTATAAAAGTGCAAAACATGAATTTAGGATTTAGGGTTTATGGATTAGGGTTATAGTTTATTGTTTAAGGTTTAGGATTTAAAGTTTAGGGTTTGTGGTTTTTTTTGTTTTTTTTTTGGAAAATACACACTTTATTTATCATTTAGGCACACAACTTACAAGAGACTAAAAAGCTGACTAATTTAGGCTAGCCCAAAAAATCCTATGCACCTTAATGATTCTATGCATAAATTACTTAAAAAAACATAATGCCTAATAATTCCAGGCGTACGAAAACAACTAAAATCACCTAGCATTACCGAACTTTAGAGTTTGCATTGAGTCATTATGCGCATTGTGTCCTTTCCATTAGGATTTGTCCAAGCCTTTTGGAGGAACCTGAATGATGAACCATATTAAAACTATGCAAATATAAGATTATTCATGTGTGTGACATGAAGCATCAAGCATTTGCATATGTCATTGCTATGCAATGTAAAACTGAATACCCATAAATCCACATGTCCATATCTACGGCACTTTGTCAATTCATTCTCACCTCTAAATTCAACATTCTTTTGCTCCAATGATCCTCAAAAGAGTGTCTCTTGGGTTAGAATGTTTCCTGCTCGAGCTCTAGGAAGTGGCTGTGTGTTGAACCGACAAAATATCAAAAAACATGCATGCAAGGTGTGCATGTGTGATGAGGTCCATCTCATAGTCTAATTAACTACGTGTACAACCAAGCTAGAATACAAGTAAAATTACAAAATGCTATAAAGATGGGTCTTCTTCTCCCGGGAGTGTAGCATCGCCTAATGTGTATTTACAAACTGCATTAGTGGGCCCCACTTAGAGATACTCATGGGTCCAGTTTTCCTCATTGCATGCTACATAGAGAACAGACAAGATTGTGTGTGTGAGTATGTCATGATCCGTCTCTACAAGTACATGGTGCATACAACGTCCAAAATACAAATAAGACTACAAACATAAACTACAAGTTTAAATCTTTCGATCCCGTGTGGCTTGTATGGACTCCATTGCTTACTGGCCCTGCTTGGTGATGCTTCGGATTTTGTGGGCTCTCCAATTAATAATGGATTACCCGCTACTCCTATTGGGCGACAGTTGCGTGGCCCTCTATGCTGCCTGATAGGGCTAGTGGGTCCCACTCCAAGCTACACCTGGGTTTACACCAGACCACTTTGCTCGGTCTCATCAGTTTTCTGAATGTTATCATCCCTGCTTGCTAGCGGGGCCCTCTACAAGATGGTGGCCCATACTTCTGGCTGCTTCCAGGACTTGCTGGCCCCTCTAAATGTGACCCCAAAATCGACAAGAATATGTGCACGTGTGTACTGTTGTCCGTCGCTATGTGTGTGTGGTGCAGAAGTATCAGGGTTTAGGAGTTTAGTAATTTAAGTATTTAGCTATTTTGTGGTTTATAGGTTTTATTTAAATAATTAAATAACAAAAAAATTATTTTTATGATTTTTTCTCATTTTCAAGGTTATAACCATTGAAAATATTATAATTTTTAATTTTTTTTTCAAATGTTAATACAATATTTAATTATTATAATCATAAAAATTAAATATCAGGTAAATTTAATATAAATAATTTTATTGATCGATATTATAATACTAATCATAAAATAGATTAATAAACTGTTATTAATATGATAGATATTAATTAAAATATATTTGCAAAACCTAAAATGATTCAAAATCAAAGTAAAATATATTACTAAATAATAATTTTTTATTTTTAAATTTTTGATTCTTTTTATAAGCTTATAAATTTTTTTGATGAAGATAAATTATTTAAATTATATTTTCTTCATTCATAATTTTATTTTGCAATTAATATTACTATAAAAATAAACTATTAAATAATTAAAATGAATATTAAAATTATAATGAATACAAATAAAAATGAGATTTATGATTAATTATTTATGATATACTAGTTTAATGGTTTAAGTATTTAGGAGTTTAGGAGTTTAGTTTTTTAAGTGTTTAGGCATTTAGTAGTTTATATGTTTTATTTAAATAATGAAATAACAAAAAAAAATTATTTACTGATAGATATTTATATATTATTTATAAATAGTTAAACCTTTAAAGATGGTTTAAATGATTAAGAATTTAAGGGTTTTCGGGTTTAGGAGTTTAATGATTTAAGCATTTAGGCATTTAGTAGTTTAAAGGTTTTATATAAACAATAAAATAACTAAAAAATTATTTTTGTTATTTTATCTCATTTTAAAAGATGATAACCTTTAAAAATATAATATTTATTTATAATAATCTTAATAATTATATATCATGTAAATTCAATATAAATAATTTTTTTTATAAATATTCTAATAATGTTCAAAAAATAAATTAATAATCTATTATTAATAAGATATATATCAATTAATATATAATTATAAAACCTAAAATGATTCAGAAGCAAAGCAAAATATATTACTATATAATAATTTTTTGCGTTAAAATTTTTTTATATTTTAAAAAGTTTATCTATAATTTTTTGATGAAAAACAATTTATATAAATTATATTTGTCTAACTCAATTTATTTTGTAATTAATATTTATATATAAATAAACATATAAATAATTAAAATGAATATTTAAAATTATAATGAAAAAAATAAAAATAAAATTTATTATTTATTATTTAGGATATACATGTTTAAAAAAAGTATCTATTTAGAGTTTTCGTGATTTAGAAGTTATTGATTTAAGTATTTAGGCATTTAATAGTTTATAGGTTTTATTCAAACAATGAAATAACAAAGAAATTTATTTTTGATATTTTTTCAAATTTTCAAAGGTTATAACATTTGAAAATATAATAATTTTTAAATTTTTTAAAAATGTGAATACAATATTTAGTAATAATAAATATTATAACTATATATAATATAAATTAAATATAAACAATTTTATTGATAGATATTATATCAATTATCAAAAAATAAATTAATAAACTATTATTAATATGATAGATATAAATTAAAATATAATTAAAAAACCTAAAATGATTCAAAATCAAAGTAAAATTTATTACTAAATAATAATTTTTTTTTTAGTTTTTGCATCATTTTATAAGCTTATATGTTTTTTTTTGATAAAAAATATATTATTTAAATTATATTTGTATCACTCATAATTTATTTTGTAATTAATATTTCTATAAATTATTTAAATTATATTTAAGGTTTATGATTTAAAGGTTTAAGTATTTAGGCATTACGGGCCTTAGGAGTTTACTTATTTTACTGTGTATGCATTTAGTGGTTTATAGGTTTTATTTTAAAATTAAAATAACAAAATATTTATTTTTATTATTTTTTGATATTTTCAAAGGTTATTAAATTTGAAAATATTATATTTTTTAAATTTTTTTCAAATGTGAATTCAATATTTAGTTATAATAATCACTATATTTATATATCATATAAATTCAATATAAAAAATATAATAGATAAATATTCGAAAAATGATTAAAAAATAAATTAATAATCTATTATTAATAAGATAGATATCAATTAAAATATAATAAAAAACCTAAAATGATTCAGAAGAAATCAAAATATATTACTATATAATAATTTGTTGTTTTGAAATTTTTTTTTCTTTTAAAAAGTTTATCCATATTTTTTTGATGAAAATTAATTTATATAAATTATATTTGTCTAATTAATAATTTATTTTTTAATTATTATTTATATAAAAATAAACAAATAAATAATTAAAATGAATATTTAAAATTATAATATAAAAAATAATATTGAGATTTATTCTTTATTATTTTGGGTATACCAGTTTAAATTAAATTAGATCTGTCTCACTAATAATTTATTTTGTAATTAATATTTCTATAAAAATAAACAGATAAATAATTAAAATAAAAATTTAAAATTATACTGAATAAAAATTAAAATTAGATTAATGAATTTTTATTAATGTGTACCAGTTTAATATTTTAAGTATTTTGAGGTTTTTTCATTTATGACTTTAGTGATTTATGTTTTTAGGCATTTAGTGGTTTATAGGTTTTATTTAAACAATGTAATAACAAAAAAATTATTTTTGATATTTTTTCACATTTTCAAAGGTTATAAACTTTGAAAATATAATAATTTTAAAGTTTTTTAAAAATGTGAATACAATATTTAGTAATAATAATCAATATAATTATATATAATATAAACTAAATAAAAACAATTTTATTTATAGATTTGATATCAATTATCAAAAAGTAAATTATTATGCTATTATTAATATGATAGATATAAATTAAAATATAATTGCAAAACCTAAAAATATTCAAAATCCAAGTAAAATTTATTACTAAATAATAAATTTATTTTAGTTTTTGCTTCTTTTTATTAGCTTATATTTTTTTTTGATGAAAAATAAATTATTTAAATTATATTTTTATCACTCATAATTTATTTGGTAATTAATATTTTAATAAATTATTTAAATTATATTTAAGTCTTATGAGTTTTATGGTTTAAGTATTTAGGGGCTTTTTTATTTAGGAGTTTAGAGGTTTAAGTGTTTATGCATTTAGTGGTTTATAAGTTTCATTTTAACAATGATATAACAAAAAAATTATTTTTATAATTATTTTAATTTTTGAAGGTTATAACCTTTGAAAATATAATAATTTTGATTTTTTTTCAAATGTAAATATAATATTTAGATATAAAAATCTTAATAATTATAAGTTATTTAAATTCAATATAAATAATTACATTGCTAGATATTATAATTATGATCAAAAATAATTTAATAAACTATTATTAATAAGATAGATATTATTTAAAATATATTTGCAAAATCTAAATTTATTCAAAATCAATGTAAAATATATTACTTAATAATAATTTTTTTATTGTTTTCATTTTTTTAAAACATTATATTTTTGTTATTAAAAATAAATTATTTAAATTAATTTGTCTTACTCATAATTTATTTTGTAATTTATAAATCCATAATAATAAACTATTAAATATTTAAAATAATTATTTAAAATTATAATGAATACAAATAAAATTGAGATTTATTATTTCTTATTCAGGATATACCGGTTTAATGGTTTAAGTATTTAGGTGTTTTTGGGTTTAGGAGTTTAGTGATTTAAGTGTTTAGACCTTCAGTGATTTATACTTATTATCTAAAGAATTAAAAAACAAAAAATTTAATTTTTTGAATTTTTTTAATTTTTAAAGGTTGTAACCTTTGAATTTATAATAATTTTAAATTTTTTTAAATGTGAATATAATATTTAGTTATAATAATCTTGATAATTATATATAATGTAAAATCAATATAAATAATTTTATTAATAGATATTATAATAATGATCAATAAATAAATTAAAAAACTATTATTAATTAGAATGATATAAATTAAAATATAATTGTAAAATCTAAAATTATTCAAAATAAAATAAAAATAAATTACTAAATAATAATATTTTGTTTTAAAAATATTGCCTCATTTTATAATCTTATATTTTTTTATGAAAAATAAATTATTTAAATTATATCCGTCTCACTAATAATTTATTTTGTAATTAATATTTTAAAAAAAAAATAAACTGATAAATAATTAAAACGAATAATAAAAATTATAATGAATACTAATAAAAATGAGATTTATTATTTATTATTTAAAGTATACTAATTTAAAGGCTTATGTATTTATGGGCTTCGAGGTTTAGGAGTTTAGTCATTAAGAATTTAGGTATTTTGTGGTTTATAGATTTTATTTAAAAAATCTAATAACAAAAAATTTATCTTTTTATTTTTTCTTATTTTCAAAAGTTATAACGTTGGAAAACTCAATAATTTTTAATTTTTTTTAAAATGTGAAAATATTATTTTGTGATGATAATCTAAATAATTATATATTATGTAAATTCATTATAAATAATTTATTTTATAGATATTATGATGACGATAATAAAATAAATTAATAAACTATTATTAATAAGAAAGATATTAAATTAAATTTATTTGCCAAACCTAAAATGATTCAAAATCAAAGTAAAATATATTAATAAGATAGATATTAAATAAAATTATTATTAATAAGATAAAATATACATGTTTAAAAGATTATATATTTAGGAGTTTTCGGATTTAAGAATTTAGTGATTTAAGTGTTTAGGCATTTAGTAGTTTATAGGTTATATTTAAAAAATAAAATAACAAAAAAATTTTATTTGTTATTATTTTTCATTTTTGAAGGATATATCCTTTTAAGTTATAACAATTTTTAAATTTTTTTTAAATGTGAATACTATATTTAGTTATGATAATCTTAATAATTATATATTTTGTAAAATTAATATAAACAAAAATATTGATATATATTATAATAATGATCATACAAAAGATTAATAAATTATTCTTAATAAGATTGATTGCAATTAAAATATAATAGCAAAACCTATATATAATAATTCAAAATAAACTACAAAATATATTACTAAATAATAAATTTTTAAATTGTTAGATATTATAATAGTAAAATATATTACTAAATAATAATTTTTTGTTTTTAAATTTTTACTTTTTTTTAATTGCTTATATTTATTTTTGATTAAAAATAAATTTTAAAAATTATAGTTGTCTCGCTCATTATTTATTTTGTGATTAATATTTCTATAAAAAATAAACTACAAAATAATTAAAATGAATATTTAAAATTATAATGAATACTAATTAAAATTAGATTTATGTTTTATTATATGTGGAATACTGGTATAATAGTTTGATTATTTAGGATTTTTTCATTTAGGAGTTTATCAATTTATATTTTTAGGTATTTAGTGGTTTATTTTTTTAGATTTTTTCTAATTTTCAAAGGTTATAACCTTTGAAAATAAGAAAATTTTTAAAATTTTTTGAAATGTGAATACTATGTATAATTATATTAATCTTACTAATTATATAACATATAAATTCAATATAAATAATTTTAATGATAGATATTATAATAATGATCAAAAATTAAATTAATAAACTATTATTAATACTATAAATATTAATTAAAATATATTTACATAACACAAAATGATTCAAAATCAAATCAAAATATATTACTAAATAATAATATATAATTTTTAAATTTGTCCTTTTTAATAAGCTTATATTTTTTTTTTTGAATAATAATAAATTATTTAAATAATATTTGTCTTACTCGAAATTTATTTTGTAATTAATTTTTCTAAATAATTAAACTATAAATAATTAAAATGAATATTTAAAATTATAATAAATAGAAATAAAAATGAGATTTATTATTTATTAAGTAGTATATAACTTTTAAAAGGTTTATGTATTTAGGGGTTTCGGCATTTATGAGCTTACTGATTTAAGTAAGTAAGCATTTAATGATCTATAGGTTTTATTTAAAAAAAAAATAACAAAAAATTTATTTTTATTATTTTTTCTGATTTTTTAAGGTTATATAACCTTTGAAAATATAATAATTTTTAAATTTTTTTCAAAAGTGAATACAATATTTATTTATAATAATAATAATTATTATATATCATATAAATTAAATATAGATAATTTTATTTATAGATATTCTAATAATTATCAAAAAATAAATTAAAAATCTATTATGAATAAGAATGATATTACTGAAAATATAATATCAAAACCTAAAATGATTCAAAATCAAAGCATAATATAATACTAAATAATAATTATTTGTTTTTAAATTTTTATTCTTTTTATAAGCTTATCACTATTTTGAAGAAAAATAATTTTTATAAATTATATATTTAACTTATAATTTATTTTATAATTAATACATATATAAAAATAAAAAAGTAAACGATCAAAATGAATTTTTTAAATTATAATGAAAACAAATAAAAATGAAATTTATTAATTATTATTTATGGTATACCGATTTAAAGGATTATCTATATAGGGGTATCGGGATTTTGTAGTTTAGTGATTTAAATGCTTAGGCATTTAGTGGTGTATAGGTTTTATTTAAACATTAGAATAACAAAGAACAAATATTTTTTTTTCAAATTTTAAAAGGTTATAACCTTTGAAAATATAATAATTTTAAAATTTTTTTCAAAAGTGAATACAATATTTAGTTATAATAATCATTATATTTATATATCATATAAATTCAATATAAACATTTTTATTGATAAATATTCTAATAATGATAAAAAAATAACTTAATAATCTATTATTAATAAGATAGATATCAATTAAAATATATTTACAAATCCTAAAATGATTCAGAAGCCAACGACAAATTATATTACTATAAAATAATTTTTTGTTTTGTAATTTTTTTTTCTTTTAAAAAGTTTATCTATAATTTTTTTGATGAAAAATATTTATATAAT
>JAREIK010000551.1:0-112588 GCA_029783825.1 Sapria himalayana | reverse complement strand
ATAACCTTTGAAATCACAAAAATAAAAAAATAAATTTTTTGTTATTAGATTTTTTAAATAAAAATCTATAAACCACAAAATACCTAAATTCTTATTGACTAAACTCCTAAACCCCAAAGCCCATAAATACATAAGCCTTTAAATTAGTATACTTAAATAATAAATAATAAATCTCATTTTTATTAGTATCATTATAATTTTAAATATTCATTTTAATTATTTATCAGTTTATTTTTATTGAAATATTAATTACAAATAAATTATTAGTGAGACGGATATAATTTAAATAATTTTATTTTTAATCAAAAAATATAAGATCATAAAAAGAGGCAAAATTTTTTAAACAAAATATTATTATTTAGTAATTTATTTTAATTTAATTTTGAATAATTTTAGATTTTGCAATTATATTTTAATTTATACTATTCTTATTAATAATAGTTTATTAATGTTTTATTGATCATTATTATAATATCTATTAATAAAAGTATTTATATTGAGTTTAAATATATATAATTATTAAGATTATTATTACAGAAAATTATATTCACATTTAAAAAAATTAAAAATTATTATATTTTCAAAGTTTATAACCTTCAAAAATTAAAAAAAATCAAAAAATTAACTTTTTTATTTATTCATTCTTAAAATAAAAACTATAAATCACTTAAGGCCTAAAGTCTTAAATCACTAAACTCCAATACACCAAAATACTTAAAAAATAAAACCTGTATATCCTGAATAATAAATAATTAATCTCAATTTAATTTGTATTCATTATAACTTTATATATTTATTTTAATTATTTATTAGTTTATTTTGATAAATTATAAATTACAAAATAAATTATGAGGAAGATGAATATAATTTAAATTATATATTTTTAATAACAAAAATATAAACTTATAAAAAAAGCAAAATATTAAAAAAAATTATTATTTAGTAATATATACTTAGATTTTGAATAAATTTAGATTTTGCAAATATATTTTAAATAATATCTATCTTATTAATAATAGTTTATTAATTTATTTATCGATCATTATTATAATATCTAGCAATGTGATATTTTATATTGAATTTAAATGACTTATATTTATTAAGATAATTGTAACTAAATATTATATTTAGATTTCAACAAAATTTAAAAATTTTTATATTTTCAAAGGTTATAAACTTAAAAAATTAGAAAAGAAAATAAAAATAAATTTTTTGTTATATCATTGTTTAAATAAAAACTTATAGACCACTAAATGCCGAAACACTTAAATCTATAAACTCTTAAACACAAAAGCTTTTAAACACTTAAAACATTAAACTCGTAGACATTAAATATAATTTAAATAATTTATTTTTCACCAAAAAGAATATAGGCTTATAAAAAGAAGCAAAAAACTAAAAAACAAAAATTATTATTTGGTAATAAATTTTACTTTGATTTTGAATAATTTTAGGTTTTGCAATTATATTTTAATTTATATCTATCATATTAATAATAGCATATTAATTTATTTTTTGATAATTGATATCATATCTATCAATAAAATTGTTTATATTTAGTTTATATTATATATAATTATAATTATTCTTATAACTAAATATTGTATTCACAATTTTAAAGAAATTTAAAATTATTATATTTTCAAAGGTTATAACCTTTGAAAATGTGAGAAAATATCAAACATAATTTTTTTGTTATTTCATTATTTAAATAAATCCTATAAACTATTAAATGCCTAATCACATAAGTCAATAACTCCGAAATATCGAAAACCCTAAATAGATAATCCTTTTAAACTGGTATACCCAAAATAATAAATAATAAATCTCAATATTATTTTTTAAATTATATTTTAAAATATTCATTTTAATTATTTATTCGTTTATTTTTATTATATATTAATTACAATATAAATTATGAGTTAGACAAATATAATTTTATATAAATTATTTTTCATCAAAAAATATAGATAAACTAATAAAAAGAATAAAAAATTACAAAACAAAAATTTATTATATAGTAATATAATTTTTTTCCTTCTGAATCATTTTAGGTTTTGTAAATATATTTTTATTTATATTTATCATATTAATAATAGATAATTAATTTATTTTTTGATCATTATTAGAATATTTATCAATAAAATTATTTATATTGAATTTATATGAAATATAAATATAATGATTATTATAAATTAATATTGAATTCACTTTTGAAATTGATTTAAAAATTATTATATTTTCAAAGGTTATAAAATTTAAAATAAATAAAATAATAAAAATAAATTTTTTTGATTATTTATTTTTTAAATAAAACCTATAACCATTAAATGCATACATGGTTAAATCACTAAACTCCTAAATCTCGTAATGCCTAAATACACAAAGAATTAAACCGCTATATATTACTTATTAATTAATAAATCTAATTTTTATTTCTATTTATTATAATATTAAATATTTATTTTAAATATTTATTAGTTTAGTTCTATAGAAATATTTATTACAAAATAAATTATGAATGCGAGAAATATAATTTAAATAATTTATTTTTAATCAATAAAAGTATTTACGCTTATAAAAGAAGTAAAAATTTAAAAATTAAAAATTATTATTAAGGTATATATTTTACTTTAATTTTGAATAAATTTGGGTTTTGTAAAAATTTTTTAATTATTATCTATCTTATTATTAATAGTTTATTAATTTAATTTTTGATCATTATTATAATATTTAGCAATAATATTGTTTATATTGAATTTATATGATATATAATTAATAATATTATTATATCTAAATATTATATTCACATTTCAAAAAATATTAAATATTATTATATTTTCAAAGGTTATGACTTATGAAAAAAAGAAAAAATTATGAATTTTTTTTGTTATTTTATTATTTAAATAAAACCAATAAACCACTAAATGACTAAAAACAGAAATCGCTAAACTCCTAAATGAAAAACCCTCTAAATACTTAAACAATTAAACTGGTATACATTAATAATAAATCATTAATTTCATTTTAATTTTTATTCAGTTTAATTTTTAATTTTTATTTCAATTATTTATCAGTTTATTTTTATATAAATATTAATTACAAGATAAATTATGATTAGATAGATCTAATTTAAATTAAACCAGTATATCCTAAATAAAAAAGAATAAATCTCATTTTTTTTTCGTTTTAAATTTAAATATTGAAATTTAATTATTTATTTGTTTATTTTTATATAAATATTAATTTCAAAATAAATTATGAGTTACACAAATATAATTTAAATAAATTATTTTTTATCAAAATAATATAGATAAAATTTTTAAATGAAAAAAAAATTTCAAAACAAAAAATTATTATATAGTTATATATTTTCTTTACTTCTGAATCATTTTAGGTTTTGTAAATATATTTTAATTGATATCTATCTTATTAATAATAGATTATTAAGTTATTTTTTCATCATTATTAGAATATTTATCAAAAAAAATATTTATATTGAATTTATATGATATATAAATTTAATGATTATTATGACTAAATATTGTATTCACTTTTGAACAAATTTTTAAAATTATAATATTTTCAAAGGTTATAACCTTTGAAAATGTGAAAAAATAAAAAAAAAATAAATTTTTGGTTATTTCATTATTTTAATAAAACCTATAGATCATTAAATGCTTACTTACTTATATCACTAAGCTAATAAATCCCGAAACCCCTAAATACATAAAACTTTTAACAGCTATATACTATTTAATAAATAATAAATCTCATTTTTATTTAAATTTATTATAATTTTAAATATTAATTTTAATTAATATTAATATTATTAATAATAGTTTATTATTTTAATTTTTGATAATTATTATAATATCTATCATTAAAATTATTTATATTTAATTTATATGATATATAATTAGTAAAATTAATATAATTATACGTGGTATTTATATTTCAAAAAATTTTAAAAATTATATTATTTTCAAAGGTTATAACCTTTGAAAATCAGAAAAAATCAAAAATATAATTTTAAATTTTTATTATATAAATAAAACCTATAAACCACTAATTAATCAAACCATTAAACCAGTATACCATATATAATAAATCATAAATCTCATTTTAATTTCTATTTATTATAATTTTAAATATTCATTTTAATTATTTATTAGTTTATTTTTATAGAAATATAAATTAAAAAATAAATTAATAGTGAGAAAATATAATTTAAAAAATTTATTTTTCATCATAAATATATAAGCTTATAAATGGATACAAAAATTTAAAAATTTAAAAATTTAAAATTTATATTTAGTAAAATATTTCGCTTTGATTTTGAATCATTTTAGGTTTTGTAAATATATTTTAAACAATATTTATCTTATTAATAATTATTTATTAATCTTTTGTATGATCATTATTATAATATATATCTATATAATTGTTTATATTGAATTTACATGATATATAATTATTAAGATTATCATAACTAAATATAGTATTCACATTAAAAAAAATTTAAAAATTTTTATAGTTACAAAGGTTATATCCTTCAAAAATGATAACAAATAACAAAAAAAAATTTTGTTTTTTTATTTTTTAAATATAACCTATAATAATCTTATAAACACTTAAATAACTAAATATATAATCTTTTAAACACTTAAAAAAATATAATAATACCTAAATGACTAAACACTTAAATCACTAAATTCTTAAATCCCAAAACTCCTAAATATATAATCTTTTAAACCTATATATTTTATCTTATTAATAATAATTTTATTCAATATCTATCTTATTAATATATTTTACTTTGATTTTGAATCATTTTAGGTTTTGCAAATACATTTTATTTAATATTTATCTTATTAATAATAGTTTATTAATTTATTTTATTATCGTCATCATAATATCTATAAAAAATTTATTTATATTGTATTTACATAATATATATTTATTTAGATTATTATAACAAAATAATATTTTCAAATTTTACAAAAATTTAAAAATTATTAAGTTTTCAAAGGTTATAACCTTTGAAAATAAGAAAAAATAAAAAAATAAATTTTTTGTTATTAGATTTTTTTATTAAAATCTATAAACAACAAAATACCTAAATTCATAATGACTAAACTCCTAAACCCCGAAGGCCATAAATACATAATCCTTTAAATTAGTATACTCTAAATAATAAATAATAAATCTCATTTTTATTAATATTCATTATAATTTTTAAATATTCATTTTAATTATTTATCAGTTTATTTTTATTGAAATATTAATTACAAAATAAATTATTAGTGAGACAGATATAATATAAATAATTTATTTTTCATCAAAAAAAAATAAGATCATAAAAGAGGCAAATTTTTAAAACAAAATATTATTATTTAGTAATTTATTTTAATTTAATTTTTAATAATTGTAGATTTTGCAATTATATTTTAATTTATATCATTCTAATTAATAATAGTTTTTTAATTTATTTATTAATCATTATTATAATATCTATTAAAAAAATTATTTATATTGATATTACATTATATATAATTATCAAGATTATTATAACTAAATATGATATTCACATTTTAAAAAAAATTAAAAATTATTATATTTTCAAAGGTTATGACCTTCAAAATTTAGATAAAATCACCAAAGGCATAAACACTTAAATGACTAAACCCAAAAACCCCTAAATACTTAAACCATTAAACCTGTATATCCCGAATAATAAATAATAAATCTCAATTTAATTTGTATTCATTATAATTTTAAATATTTATTTTAATTATTTATTAGTTTATTGTTATAGAATTATAAATTACAAAATAAATTATGAGAAAGACAAATATAATTTAAAAAATTTATTTTTAATAACAAAAATATAAACTTATAAAAAAAGCAAAATATTAAAAAAAATTCTTATTTAGTAATATATACTTTGATTTTGAATAAATTTAGATTTTGCAAATTTATTTTAAATAATATCTATCTTATTAATAATAGTTTATAATTTATTTATTGATCATTATTATAATATCTAGCAATGTGATTATTTATATTGAATTTAAATGACTTGTATTTACTAAGATTATTATAACTAAATATTATATTTACATTTGAAAAAAATTTAGAAATTTTTTATTTTCAAAGGTTATAACCTTAAAAAATTAGAAAAAAAAATAAAAATTAATTTTTTGTTATATCATTGTTTAAATAAAACTTATAGACAACTAAATGCCTAAACACTTAAATCTATAAACTATTAAACACAAAAGCCCCTAAACACTTAAAACTTTAAACTCGTAAACCTTAAATATAATTTAAATAATTTATTTTTCATCAAAAAAATGTATAAGCTTATAAAAAGAAGCAAAAACTAAAAAACAAAAATTACTATTTGGAAATAAATTTTACTTTGAATTTGAATAATTTTATGTTTTGCAATTATATTTTAATTTATATCTATCATATTAATAAAGCATATTAATTTATTTATTAATAATTTATATCATTCTATCAATTAAATTGTTTATATTTAGTTTATATTATATATAATTATAATGATCCTTATTACTAAGATGAACAGCAACGAAAATCTAAACCCAATTAATTATCTCTTCTACAACTCCTCCCTTTTCTTCCTCCACTGTAGAAGGACAACCAAAGATGAAAACGTGTTAATCATGTAGACATAAATTTCTAAGATGAAAGAGTAATAAAAAAACAAAATATTACCTTATAAAATACAATACACCCATTCCAAATTTAGTTGGCCAACTATAGTTGGAAGAATATTTGGATCTTGTGACCCCTCTGAAAATCGTAATTGAACCATATTTTAATTAAATTGAATGAATAAAATAAGTAAAAGTGAAATTAAAATTTACATGATTTGTATACTAACCAAATTCATTTTCATCAAGGTCTTGAACTAATTCTTCAATTTCAATAGGTTTGTTTGAGCTTCTCAACCAATCTTGTATACATATGAGAACTTCAGTTTTAATAGGTATTAAAGAACTCCTAAATTTATCTAAAGTTTGCCCCCCATTGCTAAATGTATATTTATAGCCAAAGAAGGATACTTAACCTCATTTACCTTCCACCAGTTTAGGACATCAAAATCAATTCTATTTTTTCAAGGTTGTCCTCCAAGTACCTATCCAACTCTTCCAAAGCTGCAACATGTTGTTCTTTCTCCAATTCAACAAAAAAAATCTTCAACTTAAGTATCACTACCATCAAAGAAATCATCATTTTTGTTCAACACAGTAGAAGAGAAATTATCTTCTTTTGATTCATCTTCATTTAAATCTTTATAATCATCCATCATCTCATTTAAAGCATTTATAACATTTTTCACCAAATTTTTAGCCAATTCCTCTCCGTAATGCTAAGTGTACTTAACCTTGAGATATTTGAGCTTATATCTAGGATCCAACACTACTGCCTCAAAAAGCATACTATTTGTTGACTGCAGAGAACCCCAATATTTGTTGAATTTATGCCTCATTTTCATACCCATTTCAGACACCATTTTATCTCTACTATTTTCACAAAGCTCAATTTTTTTCAAAATTCGAATAATCTGATGAAAATAAACACTAGAGGTAGAATATTATGAGCCGGAAAATTTACAAGTTACATCATAAAAAGTTTTCAAGAAATGAGCCAAAATTTTGGTGTTTATTTAGTCTCTCTCAGTTGGAACGTTTGAACGAAACTCCTTCAAAAACCTTTTGTCTTTGTCCTCCAACTTATCAAATTCGTTTTGATATTTTATATTAGTTTGTAGCATCAAATAAGTAGAATTCCATCTTGTAGGACAATCTAAATGCAATGAAGATCTATATGTCAAGTTTGTTTCATTAACGCATAACTTAAACATATCTAATCTTTTAGTACTGCACCTCACATATTTCACCACATCTATAATTTTTTGAATAGCACCCTCAATTACTCCAATTCCATCTCTGACAATTAAGTTTAGTATATGAGCACAACATCTCATATCAAAATGCTCCCCTTTCAAAGGTACAACACTTTTCTTCACAAGCCTTTTTTTCAATTGTTCAACTGCAACATTATTATTTGATGCATTGTCAATAGTAATGAACATCAACTTTCTCAAATCCCATTCATTCATGCAAAACTCAATAGCATTTCTAATATTAACTCCAGAAAGACATTTAATTACACAAAAGTTCAAAAGCCTTTTATGCATATTCCATTTGAGAATCAATGAAATGAACAATCAAACATATATAAGACAAATTTTGAATGTTAGTCCAAGTGTTGGTAGTCAATGAAACTCTACAACAATGAGATTATATGCTATCAAATAATTTGTTCTTTTCCTTCAAAAATAAAGAAAAACATTCACTCAGTGTAAAGTGCCTAGATGGAATTTTAAATTGAGGTACACTAACTTCACAAAACTCCTTAAATTCATCCCTCTCAACAAAACAAAACAAAATTCATCTTTTATGATCATTTTCACCAAAGCCTCCCTAACTAGTTGTTGATCAAATTGCCAACAAATTAATTTGTTATCCTCTGAACTAGTACCTTTAGTGAAACTCAACAAAGATTGTGATTTGTCTTTTCCTTTGTGAGCTTCTATTAATTCTTTTTTATTTTGATATTTCCTACAAGTCTCTCTCAAGTATTTTTATAAACCCGTAGTACCTTGATCACTTTTTTCCAATTATTCTTTCCTACACCATATTTAAGCTACCCTACCAGTTTCATTTCCCTCTGAATCAACTAAAATCTCATATGTTTTCTAATCAGTAGACTTATACTTTTTATGAGCTTGAGGTTCAAATGTACCTTGACTTTCTTTTACAATTGGAATTGAAGAACCTGTCGTAACAATTGGAGGGTTCGTGAAAGGATGATGATTGGATTTAACAGTACGTTGATCATTTGAGATGTGATAATCTTCAATTTATTTTATTTTTTGTTTACCACTGGATTGTGCCATTTGCATTGCCATTAATTAATATGACATGTTAAGCATAAATACATATAAGTATTTCAAACAAGCAAGCTCTACAAAACTGACTGTAACACATTCAGCACAACCATTCGACCCAACCACACCACCACAACCAATACTCAACAAAACTGTCTGAGACACATAATAATAATAATTAATCACTCAATTCTCGTCAGAAAAACAAACCAAAAGGCTGGTGGCATCTGAGACACGGTGGAGGCAACCAAAAGTGCGACGGACAAGGGCTAGACCTAATTGAACATGGCTGGAATGGCATGAAGTGGCTTGGAACTCGTCGGAACATCAATAGGTGTGCCGGAATTGGATGGGCAGTAGCGGAATTGGTAGCATCTTCATGTTATATATAAATATTCCTGGTTCTAGTATTGGTTTTTTGGGACGGGATGGTTGTCTAGATGGATATTGCTTAAGATCTGGAACCGTCCCAAAAGAAAAAATACGTGACAGAATGGGAAGGGAAAAGTCAAAGTCAACGGATTTTTTTCTGTCCCGATTCTTTCCTGAGAAGACTTCGGGTCGGGTCGCGAATCTTCGAGTCCCGTGAGCAGCTCTACTAAATTCATGTAAAGTTAAATAAGTAAACTTCTAAACCCCGTAATGCCTAAATACATAAACCATTAAACCGCTATATACTACTTAATAATTAATAAATCTAATTTTTATTGCTATTTATTATATTTTTAAATATTCATTTTAATTATTTATTAGTGTATTTATTTAGAAATATTTATTACAAAATAAATTATGAGTGGGACAAATATAATATAAATTATATATTATTTATCTAATAAAAATATATGCTTATAAAAGAAGTATAAATTTAAAAATTAAAAAATATTATCAAGTAATATAAGTTACTTTAATTTTGAATCAATTTGGGTTTTGTAAATATTTTTTAATTAATATTTATCTTAATATTAATAGTTTATAAATTTAATTTGTGATCATTATTATAATATTTATCAATAAAATTATTTATATTAAATTTATATGATATATAATTATTAATATTATTATAACAAAATATTGTATTAAAATTTCAAAAAATTTTAAATATTATTATATTTTCAAATGTTATAACCTATGAAAATGATAAAAAATTATAAAATTTTTTTTGTTATTTTATTTTTTTTTAAAAAAGTATAAACCACTAAAAGCCTAAAAACATAAATCGCTAAAATCCTAAATGAGAAAACTTGTAAATACTTAATCCATTAAACAGGTATACTGTAATAATAAATCATAAATCCCATATTAAATTTTATTCAGTATAATTTTAAATTTTTATTTTAAATATTTATCAGTTAATTTTTATAGAAATATTATTTACAGAATAAATTATTAGTGATAAATATCTAGTTTAAATTAAACCGGTATCCCTAAATAATAAATAATAAATAATAAATCTCATTTTTTTTCATTATAATTTTAAATATTTATTTAATTATTTATTTGTTTATTTTTATAAATATATTAATTACAAAATAAATTATGAGTTAGACAAATATAATTTATATAAATTATTTTTCATCAAAAAAATATAAATAAACTTTTTAAAAGAAATAAAAATTCAAAATAAAAAATTATTATATAGTAATATATTTTGCTTTGCTTCTGAATCATTTTAGGTTTTATAATTATATTATAATTGATATATATATTATTAATAATAGATTATTAATTTATTTTTGATCAATATTAGAATATTTATCAATAAAATAGTTTATATTGAATTTATATGATATATAAATATAATGATTATTATTACTAAATATTGAACTCACTTTTAAAAAAAATTTAAAAATTATTATATTTTCAAAGGTTATAACCTTAAAAAATGAGAAAAAATAATAAAAATAAAATTTTTGTTATTTCATTTTTTAAATAAAACCTATAGATCATTAAATGCTTACTTACTTAAATTAGTAAGATCATAAATCCCGAAACCCCTAAATACATAAACCTTTTAACAGCTATATAATACTTAATAAATAATAAATCTCATTTTTTTTCTATTTACTATAATTTTAAATATTCATTTTAATTATTTATAGGTTAATTTTTTAGAAAAATTAATTACAAAATAAATTTCGAGTGAAACAAATATTATTTAAATAATTTATTTTAATAAAGAAAATATAACCTTATAAAAAGAAGGAAAATTTAAATATTAAATATTATTATTTAGTAATATATTTTGATTTGATTTTGAATCATTTTGTGTTATGTAAATATATTTTAATTAATATTTATATTATTAATAATAGTTTATTAATTTAATTTTTGATCATTATTATAATATTTATCATTAAAATTATTTATATTGAATTTATATGATATATAATTAGTAAGATTAATATAATTATACATGGTATTCACATTTCAAAAAATTTTAAAAATTATTTTATTTTCAAAGGTTATAACTTTGAAAATCAGAAAAAATCAAAATTAGAATGGAAAATTTTTATTATATAAATAAAACCTATAAACCACTAAATGCCTAAAAACATAAATTGCTAAACTCATCCACGACAAAACTCCTAAAAAATCAAACCATTAAACTTGGATACCATATATAATAAATCAAATATCTCATTTTAATTTGTATTCATTATAATTTTAAATATTTATTTTAATTATTTATTAGTTTATTTTTTATAGAAATATTAATTACAAAATAAATAATGAGAGAGACAACTATAATTTTAATAATTTATTTTTAATCAAAAAAAAATATAAGCATATAAACAAAAGTAAAAATTTAAAAACAAAAAATTATTATTTAGTAATATATTTTACTTTGATTTTGTATCATTATATATAGGTTTTACAATTTTATTTTAATTTCGATCAATCTTATTAATAATAGTTTATTAATTTACTATTTGATCATTTTTATAATATCGAACAAAAAAATTACATATATTCAATTAAAATGTCTTATAATTATTAAGTTTTTATAACTCAATATTATATTTACATTTGAAAAAAAATTAAAATTTATTATATTTACGAAGGTTATAATTTTCGAAAATGATAAAAAATCACAAAAATAAATTTTTATTATTTTATTATTTAAATAAAACTTATAAACCACTAAATGGCAAAACATTTAAATCTCTAGACTCCTAAACCAGAAAACCCCCTAAATACTTAAACCATTAAACCTATAAAACCTAAATAATAAATAATAAATCTCATTTTTATTTATATTCATAATAATTTTAAATATTAATTTTAATTATTTTTTAGTTTATTTTTATAGAAATATTAATTACAAAATAAATAATGAGTGAGATAAATATAATTTAAATAAATTATTTTTTATGAAAAAAAAAATAAGCTTATAAAAATAAACAAAATTTCTAAAATTTAAAATTTTATTTCGTAATATAATTTACTTTGATCATGAATTATTTTGGGTTCTGCAAATATATTTTAATTAATATCTATCTTATTAAAAATAGTTTATTAATTTATTTTTTCATCATCATTATAATATATATTAATACATTTTTTTATATTGAATCTACAACAAATATAATTATTAAGATTATTATAACTAAGAATTGTATTCATATTTTAGAACTATTAAAAAATTATTATATTTTTAAAGGTTATATCCTTTGAAAATCAAGAAAATTCATAAAAATAAATTTTTTGTTATTTCTTTGATTAATAAAACCTATAAACACGAAAATGTGTAAACATATAAATCAATAAACTCTTTAACCCGAAAACCACAAAAAACTTAAATAATTAAATAGTTATTACCCTAAATAATAATTAATAAATCTCATTTTTATTAGTATTCATTATAATTTTAAATATACATTTTAATTATTTATTAGTTTATTTTTATAGAAATATAAATGAAAAAAAAATTAATAATAAGATAAATATAATTTAAATAATTTATTTTTCATCAAAAAATATATAGGCTTATAAATGGATATTAAAATTTAATAATTTAATATTAATATTTAGTAAAATATTTCACTTTGATTTTGAGTCATTTTAGGTATTGCAAATATATTTTAAACAATAATTTATCTTATTAATAATTGGTTATTACTTTTTTATCATCATTATTATAATAAATATCAATTAAATAGTTTATATTGAATTTATATGATATATAATTATTATGATTATTATAACTTCATATTGTATAAACTTTTCAAAAAAAAATTTAAAAATTATTATATTTTCAATGGTTACAACCTTCAAAAATTAAAAAAAGTCAAAAAATTAAATTTTTTGTTTTTTCATTCTTAAAAAGAAACTATAAATCACTAAAGGTCTAAATAATTAAATCACTAAACTCCTAAACCACAAAACACCTAAATACTTAAACCATTAAACCGGTATATCCTGAATAATAAATAATAAATCTCAATTATATTTGTATTCATTATAATTTTAAATATTCATTTTAATTATTTAGTAGTTTATTATTATAGAATTATAAATTACAAAATAAATTATGAGTAAGATAAATATAATTTAAATAATTTATTTTTAATAACAAAAATATAAAGTTATAAAAAAAGCAAAACATTAAAAAAATTATTATTTAGTAATATATTTTACTTTGATTTGAATAAATTTAGATTTTGCAAATATTTTTTAAATAATAACTATTTTATTAATAATAATTTATTAATTTATTTTATGATCATAATTATAATATCTAGTAATATAATTATATATATTAAATTTAAATAAATTAGAATTATGAAGATTATTATAAATAAATATTATAATAACATTTGAAAAAAATTTAAAAATTATTATATATTCAAAGGATATAATCTTCAAAAAGTAGAAAAAATAATAAAAATAACTTTTTTGTTATATCATTGTTTAAATAAAACTAATAAACCACTAAATGCCTAAACACTTAAACATCTAAATCCTAAACACAAAATCCCCTAAATACTTAAATATTTAAACTTGTAAACCTTAAATATAATTTAAATAATTTATTAAAATATTAATTACAAAATAAATTATGAGTGATACAAATATAATTTAAAAAATTTATTTTTCATCAAAAAAAAATATAAGCTTAAAAAAAGAAGAAAAACTAAAAAACAAAAATTATTATTTAGAAATAAATTTTATACGATTTTGAATAATTTTAGGTTTTTCAATTATATTTTAATTTATATCTATCATAATAATAATAACATATTAATTTATTTTTTGATAATTGATATCATATCTATGAATAAAATTGTTTATATTTAGTTTATATTATATATAATTAGAATGATTATTATTACAAAATATTGTATTCATATTTTAAAAAAATTGTAAAATTATTATATTGTCAAAGGTTATAACCTTTGAAAATGTTAAAAAATATCAAAAATAATTTTTTCGTTATTTCATTGTTTAAACAAAACCTATAAACAACTAAATGACTAAAAATATAAATCGCTAATGTCATAAAAGACAAAACCTTTAAATACTTAAAATATTAAACTGGTATATATTAATAATAATTCATAAATCTCATTTTAATTTATATTCAGTATAATTTTAAATTTTTAATATAATTATTTATCAGTTTATTTTTATTGAAATATTAATTACAAAATAAATTGTTATTGAGACAAATATAATTTAAATAAAACCGGTATACCCTAAATAATAAAGAATAAATCTCATTTTTTTATTATAATTTTGAATATTCATTTTAATTATTTATTTGTTTATTTTTATATAAATATTAATTTAAAAATAAATTATGAGTTAGACAAATATAATTTATATAAATTATTTATCATCAAAAAAATATAGATAAACTTATTAAAAGAAAAACAAATTAAAAACAAAAAATTATTATATAGTAATATAATTTGATTTCCTTCTGAATCATTATAGGTTTTGTAATTATATTTTAATTGATATCTATCTTATTAATAATAGATTATTAATCTATTTTTTGATCATTATTAGAATATTTATCAATAATATTGTTTCTATTTAATATATATGATATATAAATATAATGATTATTATAACTATATATTAAATTAAAATTTGAAAAAAATTTAAAAATTATTTTATTTTCAAAATAAGAAATACATAAACAGTTAAATCAGTAAACTCCTAATGCCCGTAATGCCGAAATACATAAACCATTAATCTGATATATACTACTTAATAATTAAGAAATCTAATTTTTATTTCAATTTATTATAATTTTAAATATTCATTTTCATTATTTATTAGTTTATTTTTTATAAATTTTTATAACAAAATAAATTATGAGTGCGATAAATATAATTTAAATAATTTATTTTTAATAAAAAAAATATATACGCTTATAAAAGAAGTAAAAATTTAAAAATAAAAAATTATAATCTAATAATATTTTATACTTTAATTTTGAATCAATTTTGGTTTTGTAAATATTTTTTAATTAATATCTATATTATTATTAATAGTTTATTAATTTAATTTTTGATCATTATTATAATATCTATCAATAAAATTGTTTCTATTGAATTTATATGATATATTATTATTAAAATTATTATAACTCAATATTGTATTCACATTTTAAAAAATATTTAATATTATTATATTTTCAATGGTTATAACCTATGAAAATGACAAAAAATTACAAAATATTTTTTTGTTATTTATTGTTTAAATAAAACCAATAAACCACTAAATGCCTAAAAAGAGGAATCACTAAACACCTATACGACAAAACCTTTAAATACTTAAACTATTAAATTGGTATACATTAATTATAAATCATAAATCTCATTTTAATTTTTATTCAGTATAATTTTAAATTTTTATTTTAATTAATTATCAGTTTATTTGTATAGAAATATTAATTACAAAATAAATTATTAGTGAGAGATATAATTTAAATTAATTTATATTTCATCAAAAAAAATATAAGCTTATAAAAATTGGCACAATTTTAAAAACAAAAATTTATTATTTAGTAAAATATTTTATTTTGATTTTGTATCATTTTAGATTTTCCATTTATATTTTAATTTATATCATTCTTTTTAATAATAGTTTATTAATTATTTATTGATCATTATTATAATATCTATTAATAAAATTATTTATATTGAGTTTACATTATATCTAATTATTAAGATTATTATAACAAAATATTAAATCACATTTAAAAAAATTAAAAATTATTATATTTTCAAAGGTTATAACCTTCAAAAATTAAAAAAAAACAAATAAATTAAATTTTTTGTTTTATCATTCTTTAAATAAAAACTATAAATAACTAAAGGCATAAACACTTAAATCACTAAACCCCAAAACACCTAAATACCTAAACCATTAAAACCGTATATCCTGAATAATAAATAATAAATCTCACTTTTATTTGTATTCATTATAATTTTAAATATTCATTTTAATTATTTATTTATTTATTTTTATAGAATTATAAATTACAAAATATATTATGAGGAAGACAAATATAATTTAAATTATATACTTTTAAGAACAAAAAATATAAACTTATAAAAAGAAGCAAAATATCAAAAACATTATTAGTTAGTAATTTATTTTACATTGATTTTAAATAAATTTAGGTATTGCAAATATATTTTAAATAATATATATCTTATTTATAATAGTTTATTAATTTATTTTTTGATCATTAAAATAATATCTATCAATATAATTGTTTATATTGAATTTATATAATATATAATTATTAATATTATCAAAACTAAATATAGTATTCACATTTAAAAAAAATTAAAAATTGTTTTATTTTCAAAGGTTATAACCTTAAAAAATGAGAAAAAATAACAAATAATAAATTTTTTGTTATATCATTGTTTAAATAAAACTAATAAAATATTAAATACCTAAACACAAAAATCTCTAAACTCCTAAAGCCCGAAGCCCCTAAATACTCAAACCTTTAAACTCATAAACCTTAAATATAATTTCAATAATTTATTGAAATATTAATTACAAAATAAATTATAAGTTATTCAAATATAATTTAAATAATTCATTTTTTATCAAAAAAATATATAATCTTATAAAATTAGGCAAAAACAAAAAAACAAAAATTATTATTTAGTAATAAACTTACTTTGATTCTTAATCATTTTAGTTTTCGTAATTAAATTTTAATTTATATCTATCATATTAATAATACTTTATTAATTTATTTTTTGAAAATTGATATAATATCTATCAATAAAATTGTTTATATTTAGCTTATATTATATATTTTTATAATAATTATTATTACTAAATATTGTATTCACATTTTTAAAATATTTAAAATTTTTATATTTTCAAAGGTTATAACCTTTGAAAATTTGAAAAAATAACAAAAATAATTTATTAGTTATTTCTTTGTTAAATTAAACCTATAAACCACTAAATGCCTAAAAAATTAAAATGAATAACTTCTAAATCTCGAAAACCCTAAATACATAATTTTTTTAATTAGATATATCCTAAATAATAAATAATAAAACTTATTTTTATTTTTTTCATTATAATTTTAAATATTCATTTTAATTATTTATTTGTTTATTTTTATATAAATATTAATTACAAAATAAATTATTAGTTAGACAATTATAATTTATATAAATAATTTTTCATCAAAAAAAATATAGATAAACTTATTAAAAGAAAAAAAAATTAAAAACAAAAAATTATTATATAATAATATAATTTGCTTTGCTTCTGAATCATTATTGGATTTGTAATTATATTTTAATTAATATCTATCTTATTAATTATATATTATTAATTTATTTTTTGATTATTATTAGAATATTTATCAATAAAATAGTTTATATTGAATTTATATGATATTTAAATATAATAATTATTATAAATAAATATTGAATTTACTTTCGAAAAAAAATTTTAAAATTATTATATTTTCAAAGGTTATAATCTTTGAATATGTGAAAAAATAAAAAAAAATATTTTTTTTGATATTTCATTATTTAATAAAATCTATAAACGACTAAATGCATATACACTTAATTAAATAACTCCTAAATCTGTAAAACCCTAAATAATAAATAATAATCCTTTTAAACTGGTAACCCTAAATAATAAATAATAAATCTCAATATTATTTTTTTAATTATAATTTTAAATATTCATTTTAATTATTTATTTGTTTATTTTTATATAAATATTAATTACCAAATAATTTATGAATTACACAAATATAATTTATGTAAATTATTTTTCATCAAAAAATTATAGATAAACTTTTTAAAAGAAAAAAAAATTTAAAATAAAAAATTATTATATAGTAATATATTTTGCTTTGCTTCTGAATCATTTAGGTTTTGTAATTATATTTTCATTGATATCTATCTTATTAATAATATATTATTGAAGTTATTTTTTCATCTTTATTAGAATATTTATCAATAAAAATGTTTATATTGAATTTATATGAAATATAAGTATAATGATGATTATAACTAAATATTGTATTCAATTTTGAAAAAAATTTTAAAAATATCATATTTTCAAAGGTTATAACCTTTGAAAATGTGAAAAAATAAAAAAAATATTTTTTCTTTGTTATTCTATTATTTAAATAAAATCTATATACCAGTAAATGCCTAAGCATTTAAATCACTAAACTATAAAATCCTGATACCCCTATATAGATAATTTTTTAAATCGGTATACCCAAAATAATAATTAATAAATTTCAATTTTATATTTTTTTCATTATAATTTAAAAAATTTATTTTAATGTTTAGTTTTTTATTTTTATATATGTATTAATTATAAAATAAATTATAAGTTAAAAATATAATTTATAAAAATTATTTTTCATCAAAAAATTGATAAGCTTATAAAAAGAATAAAGTTTAAAAATAAATAATTATTATTTAGTAATATATTTTGCTTTGATTTTGAAACATTTTAGGTTTTGATTTTATATTTTAAGTAATATCAATCTTATTCATAATAGATTTTTAATTTATTTTTTGATAATTATTAGAATATATATCAATAAAATTGTTTAGATTGAATTTATATGATATATAATTATTATCATTATTATAAAAAAATATTATATTCACTTTTGAAAAAAATATAAAAATTATTATATTTTCAAAGGTTATAATCTTAAAAATGAGAAAAAATAATAAAAATAAACTTTTAGTTATTTTATTTTTTAAATAAAACCTATAATCCATTAAATGCTTACTTACTTAAATTAGTAAGCTCATAAACCCCGAAACCCCTAAATACATAAACATTTTAACATCTATATACTACTTAATAAATAATAAATCTCATTTTTATTTCTATTTATTATAATTTTAAATATTCATTTTAATTATTTATAGTTTAATTATTTAGAAAAAGTAATTACTAAATAAATATCGAGTAAGACAAATATTATTTAAATAATTTAATTTTAATCAAAAAAAAATATAAGCTTATAAAAAAGAAGTAAAATTTAAAAATTAAATATTATTATTTAGTAATATACTTTGATTTGATTTTGAATCATTTTGTGTTATGTAAATATATTTCAATTAATATTTATATTATTAATAATAGTTTATAAATTTAATTTTTGATCATTATTATAATATTTATCATTAAAATTGTTTATATTGAATTTATATGACATATAATTTGTATGATTAATATAATTATACATAGTATTCACATTTCAAAAAATTTTAAAAATTATTTTATTTTTAAAGGTTATAACCTTTGAAAATCAGAAAAAATCTAAAAAAAAAATTTTATTTTTATTATATAAATAAAACCTATAAACCACTAAATACCTAAAAACATAAATTGATAAACTCCTAAATGATAAATCTCCTAAATAATCAAACAATTAAACCAGTATAACACATATAATAAATAATAAATCTCATTTTAATTTGTATTGATTATAATTTTAAATATTTATTTTAATTAGTTATTAGTTTATTTTTTATAGAAATATTAATTACAAAATAAATAATGAGCGAGACAACTATAATTTTAATAATTTATTTTTAATCAAAAAAAAATATAAGCTTAAAAAAAGAAGTAAAAATTTAAAAACAAAAAATTATTTTTTTTAATATATTTTACTTTGATTTTGAATCATTATATATAGGTTTTGCAATTATATTTTAATTGCTATCAATCTTATTAAGAATAGTTTATTAATTTATTATTTGATCAATTTTATAATATCTAACAATAAAATTACTTATATTGAATTTAATTGTCTTATAATTATTAAGATTATTATAACTAAAAATTATATTTACATTTGAAACAAATTTAAAAATTAGTAAATTTTCTAAGTATTAAACTTCAAAAATGATAAAAAATCACAAAAAATTTTTTTTGATTATTTTATTATTTAAATAAAACTTATAAACCACTAAATGGAAAAACATTTAAATCTCTAGACTCCTAAACCACAAAACCACCTAAATACTAAAACCATTAAACCTATATAACCTAAATAATAAATAATAAATCTCATTTTTTTCATTATAATTTTAAATATTTATTTTAATTATTTATTTGTTTATTTTTATAACTTAATTAATAATAGTTTATTAATTTATTTGTGATCATCAAAATAATATATTTAATAAAATTTTTTATATTGAATTTATATCAAATATAATTATTAAGATTATTATAACTAAATATTGTATTCATATTTTAGAACTAATAAAAAATTATTATATTTTCAAAGGTTATAACCTTTGAAAATCACGAAAATTCATAAAAATAATTTTTTTTTATTTCATTGATTAAATAAAATCTATAAATACCTATATGTGTAAACATATAAATCAATAAGCTCATTAACCCCAAAACAATAATAAACTTAAACCATTAAATATGTATACCCTAAATAAATAATCATAAATCTCATTTTTATTAGTATTCATTATAATTTTATATATACATTTTAATTATTTACCAGTTTATTTTTATAGAAATATAAATTAAAAAATAAATTATTAGAGAGACATATCTATTTTAATTATTTTATTTTTTATTAAAAAAAATATTTATGCCTAAAAAAAGAGGCAAATTTAAAAAAAATGATTATTTTGTAATATATTTTATTTTGATTTTGAATTATTTTTGTTTTTGCAATTATATTTTAATTTATATCATTCTTATTAATGATAGTTTATTAATTTTTTATTGATCATTATTATAATATCTATTTTTAAAATTATTTCTATTGAGTTTACATTATATATAATTATTAAGAATATTATAAATAAATATTATATTAACATTTAAAAAAAATTAAAAATAATTATATTTTCAAAGGTTATAACCTTCAAAAATTAAAAAAAAATCAAAAAATTTAATTTTTTTTATTCTTTAAATAAAAACTACACATCACTTAAGTCCTAAACACTTAAATCTCTAAACCCCAAAATACCTAAATACTTAAACCATTAAACTTGTATATCCTGAATTATAAATAATAAATCTCAATTTTATTTGTATTCATTATAATTTTAAATATTCATTTTAATTATTTATTATTTTATTTTTATAGAATTATAAATTTAAAATAAATTATGCTAGAAGACAAATATAATTTAAAAAATTTACTTTTAATTACAAAAAAATATAAACATATAAAAAGAAGCAAAACATCAAAAAAATTATTATTTAGTATTATATTTTACATTGATTTTGAATAAATTTATGTTTTGCAAATATATTTTAAAAAATATATATCTTATTAATAAAAATTTATTAATTTATTTTTTGATCATTAATATAATATCTATCAATATAATTGTTTATATTGAATTAACATGATTATAATTATTATGATTATGATAATTAAATATAGTATTCACAGATAAAAAAAATTTAAAAATTATTATATTTTCAAAGGCTATAATAACCTTCACAAATGAGAAAAAATAACAAAAATAAATTTTTTGATTTATCATTGTTTAAATAAAACTTATAAACCATTAAATGCCTAAATACTAATATCTCTAAACTTTTAAACCCCGAAGCCCCTAAATACCTAAACCTTTAAATTCATGAACCTCAAATATAATTTAAATAATTTATAGAAATCTTAATTACAAAATAAATTATGAGTGACAAATATAATTTAAATAATATATTTTTCAACAAAAAAATATATAAGCTTATAAAATTATGCAAAAACTAAAAAAAAATTATTATTTAGTATTAAATTTTACTTTGATTTTGAATCATTTTAGGTTTTTTAAAATTATTTTAATTTATATCTATCATATTAATATTAGTTTATTAATTTATTTTTTGATAATTGATATAATATTATCAATAGAATTTTTTATATTTAGTTTATATTATAGATAGTTATAATAATAATTATTACGAAATTTTGAATTCACATTTTTAAAAAATTTTAAAATTATTATATTTTCAAATGTATGACATTTGAAAATTTGAAAAAATATCAAAAATAAATTTTTTGTTATTTCATTGTTTAAATAAAATCTATAAACAATTAAATGCCTATTTAATTGTTTATCAATAACTTCTAAATATCAAAAACCCTAAATAGATAATTTTTATTAAACAGGTATATCATAAATAATAAATAATAAATCTGATTTTTATTTTTTTCATTATAATTTTAAATATTCATTTTAATTATTTATTTGTTTATTTTTAAATAAATATTAATTACAAAATAAATTATAAGTTAGTAAAATATAATTTATATAAATTATTTCTCAACAAAAAAATATAGATAAACTTATTTAAAGAAGAGAAAATATTAAAACAAAAAATTTTTATATAGTTATATATTTTACTTTGTTTCTGAATCATTTTAGGTTTTGTTATTATATTTTAATTGATATATAACTTATTAATAATAAATTATTAATTTATTTTTTGATCATTATTAGAATAAATATTTATATTTAATTGATATGATATATAAATTTAATAATTATAATAATGATAAAAAAATAATATAATAATCTACTATTAATAAGTTAGATATCAATTAAAATATAAATACAAAACCTAAAATGATTCAAAATCAAATAAAAATATATTACTATATAATAAATTTTTGTTTTTAGTTTTTTGTTCTTTTAATTAGTTTATCTATATTTTTTTGTTGACAAATAATTTATATAAATTATATTTGTATAACTTATACTTTATTTTGTAATTAATATTTATATAAAAATAAACAAATAAATAATTAAAATGAATATTTAAAATTAAAATGAAAAAAAATGAGATTTATTATTTATTTTTTAGAGTATATCGGTTAAATTTAAATTATATCTATCTCACTAATACTTATTTTTGTAATTAATATTTCTATAAAAATAAACTGATAAATAATTAAAATAAAAATTTAAAATTATACTTAATAAAAATTAAATTTAGATTTATGATTTTTTATTAATGTACACCATTTCTAATTTTCATATGTTATAACCATTGAAAATATAATAATATTTAAAATATTTTGAAATGTGAATACAATATTTAGTTATAATAATATTAATAATTATATTGATATAATTTCAGTATAAATAATTTTATTGATATATAATATAATAATGATCAAAATTTAAATTAATAAACTATTAATAAAAAGATTGATAATAATTAAAAAATATTTACGAAAACCAAATTGATTCAAAATTAAAGTAAAATATATTACTAGATAATAATTTTGAATTTTTAAATTTTTACTTCTTTTATAATCATATATATTTTTTTATTAAAAATAAATTAATTAAAAAATATATATCGCACTAAAATTAAATTTGTAATAAATATTTCTATAATAAAACTAATAAATAATTAAAATGAATATTTAAAATTATAATAAATATAAATAAAAATTAGATTTATTAATTATTAAGTAGTATATAGTGGTTTAATGGTTTATGTATTTAGGCATTATGAGGTTTAGGAGTTTATTGATTTAAATGTGTATGCATTTAGTGGTTTATATGTTTTATTAAAAAAATAAAATAATAAAAAATTAATTTTTATTATTTTTTGATATTTTCAAAGGTTATAACCTTTGAAAATATAATAATTTTTAAATTTTTTTTAAATGTGAATACAATATTTTGTTATAATAATAATTATATTTATATATCATATAAATTCAATATAAACAATTTTATTGATACATATTGTAATAAAGATCGAAAAATAAATTAATAATCTATTATTAATAAGATAGATATCAAATAAAATATTATTACAAAACCTAAAATGATTCAGAAGGAGAGCAAAATATATTACTATATAATAAATTTTAGTTTTAAAATTTTTTATTCTTTTTATAAGTTTATTTATATTTTTCGATACAAAAAAATTTATATAAATTATATTTGTCTAACTCATAATTTATTTTGTAATTAATATTTATATAAAAATAAACGAATAAATAATTAAAATGAATATTTTAAATTATAATGAAAAAAAATAATATAGAGATTTATTATTTATTATTTAGGGTATACTAGTTTAAATCGATTATCTTTTTAGGATTTTAGAGATTTAGGAGTTATTGATTTAAGTGTTTAGGCATTAAATTGTTTATAGGATTTATTTAAACAATGAAATAACAAAAAAATTATTTTTGATATTTTCTCACATTTTCAAAGGTTATAACCTTTGAAAATATGATAATTTTAAAATTTTTTAAAAATGTGAATACAATATTTTGTTTATAAAAATCAATATAATTATATATAATCTAAACAAAATATAATGAATTTTATTGATAGATTTTAAATAAATTATCAAAAAATATATTAATAAACTATTATTAATAAGATAGATATAAATTAAAATATAATTGCAAAACTTTAAATTATTCAAAATCAAAGTAAAATTTATTACTAAATAATAATTTTTGTTTTTTAGTTTTTCCTTCTTTTTATAAGCATTTATATTTAATTTAAAAAATAAATTATTTAAATTAAATTTGTATCACTCATTATTTATTTTGTAATTAATATTTTAATAAATTATTTAAATTATAATTAAGGTTTACGACTTTAAAGGTTTAAGTATTTAGGGGCTTTTGTGTTAAGGGGTTTAGAGATTTAAGTGTTTAGGGATTTAGTGGTTTATAGGTTTTATTTAATCAATGATATAACATAAAATTTATGTTTTTTTTTCTAATTTTTGAAGGTTATATCCTATGAAAAAATAATATTTTTTAAATTTTTTTACAAATGTAAATATAATATTTATTTTTTATAATCTTCATAAATATAAGTCATTTAAATTCAATATAAATAATTATATTTTTAGATATTATAATAATGATCAAAAAATAAATTAATAAACTATTATTAATAAAATAGATCTTATTTAAAAAGTATTTGCAAAATCTAAATTTATTCAAATCAAAGTAAAATATATTACTAAATAATAATTATTTTAATATTTTGCTTTTTTTATAAGTTTATATTTTTGTTTTGAAAAATAAATTATTTAAATTATATTTGTCTTACTCATAATTTATTTTGTAATTTATAATTGTATAATAATAAACTAATAAATAATTAAAAAGAATATTTAAAATTATAATGAATACAAATAAAATTGAGATTTATTATTTATTATTTATTATTAAGGATATACCAGTTTAATTGTTTAAGTATTTAGGTGTTTTGTAGTTTAGGAGTTTAGTGATTTAATTGTTTAGACATTTAGTGATTTATTGTTTTTATTTAAAGAATGAAAAAACAAAAAATTTAATTTTTTGATTTTTTTTAATTTTTGAAATTTATATCCTTTGAAAATATAATAATTTTTAATTTTTGTAAATGTGAATATAATATTTAGTTATAATAATCTTAATAATTATATATAATGTAAACTCAATATTAATAATTTTATTAATAGATATTATAATAATGATCAATAAAGAAATTAATAAATTAGTATTTATAAGAATGATATAAATTAATATATATTTCTAAAATCTAAAATGATTCAAAATCAAAATAATATATATTACTAAATAATAATTATTTATTTTTAAAAATTTGCCTTTTTTTATAAGAACTTTTTTAATCAAAAATAAATTATTTAAACTATATATTTTGCACTAATAATTTATTTTGTAATTAATATTTTTATAAAAAAACTGATATATAATTAAAATGAATATTTCAAATTATAATGTATACTAATAAAAATTAGATTTATGATTTATTATTTAGACTATACTAATTTAATGTTTTAAGTATTTATAGGCTTCGGGGTTTAGAAGTTTAGTCATTTTAGAATTTAGTCATTTAGTGGTTTATAGGTTTTATATAAAAAATAAAATAACAAAAAAATTATTTTATTTTTCTCATTTTTGAATGTTATAAACTTTGAAAATATAATAATTTAAATTTTTTTTTGAAAAGTAAATATAATATGAAGTAATAATAATCATAATAATTATATATCATATAAATTCAATATAAACTATTTTATTGATATTTATTATAATAATGATCATAAAAAAGTAATAACCAATTATTAATAAGATAAATATTGTTTAAAATATATTTAGAAAACCTAAAATGATTCAAAATCAAAGTGATATATTATACTAAATCTTAATTTTAAATTTTTAAATTTTTAAATTTTTAAATTTTTGTATCTATTAATAAGCCTATATATTTTTTGATGAAGAATAAATTATTTAAATTAAATTTGTCTCATTAATAATTTATTTTTTCATTTATATTTCTATAAAATTAAACTAAAAATAATTAAAATGTATATTTAAAATTATAATGAATATTAATAAAAATGAGATTTACGATTTATTATTTAAGGTATAACTATTTAATTGGTTTAGTTTATTGTGGTTTTGGGGTTAAGGAGTTTATTGATTTATATGTTTTCACATTTTCGTGTTTATAGGTTTTATTTAATCAATGAAATAACAAAAAATTTATTTGTATGAATTTTCGTGATTTTCAAAGGTTATAACCTTTAAAAATATAATAATTTTTTATTAGTTCTAAAATATGAATACAATACTTAGTTATAATAATCTTAATAATTATATTTGTTGTAGATTCAATATAAAAAAATGTATTAATATATATTATGATAATGATCAAAAAATAAATTAATAAACTATTATTAATAAGATAGATATTAATTTAAATATATTTGTAGAACCCAAAATAATTCAAAATAAAAGTAAATTATATTACTAAATAAAATTTTAAAATTTTGAAATTTTGTTTATTTTTATAAGCTTATTTTTATTTCATAAAAAATAATTTATTTAAATTATATCTGTCTCACTCATTATTTATTTTGTAATTATTATTTCTATAAAAATAAACTAAAAAATAATTAAAATGAATATTTAAAATTATAATAAATACAAATAAAAATGAGATTTATTATTTATTATTTAGGTTATATAGGTTTAATGGTTTAAGTATTTTAAGGGTTTTTGCGTTTAGGAGTCTAGAGATTTAAATGTTTTACCATTTAGTGGTTTTTAAGTTTTATCTAAATGATAAAATAATAGAAATAATTTTTGTGATTTTTTATCATTTTTGAAGGTTATAACCTTTGAAAATATAATAATTTTTAAATTTTTTTCATATGTAAATATAATATTTAGTTATAATAACTTAATAATCTTAAGTCATTTTAATTGAATATAAGTAATTTTATTGTTCGATATTAAAAAATGATCAATTAATAAATTAATAAACTATTATTAATAAGATTTATCGCAATTAAAATATAATTGCAAAACCTATATATAATGATTCAAAATCATAGTAAAATATATTAATAAATAATAATTTTTAGTTTTTAAATTTTTAATTCTTTATATAAGCTTATTTTTTTTTGATTACAAATAAATTATTAATATTATATTTGACTCACTCATTATTTATTTTGTGATTGATTTTTCTATAAAAAATAAACTAATAAATAATTAAAATGAATATTTAAAATTATAATGAATACAAATTAAAATGAGATTTATGATTTATTATATATGATATACATGTTTAATGGTTTGATTATTTAGTGGCTTTGTCGTTTAGGAGTTTAGCAATTTATTTTTTTAGGCTTTTAGTGGTTTATAGGTTTTATATATATAATAAAAATTTAAAATTCTATCTTTTATTTTTCTGATTTTTAAAGGTTATAACCTTTGAAAATAAAATAATTTTTAACATTTTTTGAAATGTGAATACCATGTATAATTATATTAATCTTACTAATTATATATCATATAAATTCATTATAAATAATTTTAATGATAGATATTATAATAATGATCAAAAATTAAATTAATAAAATATTATTAATAAAATAAATATTATTTAAAATATATTTACAAAACACAAAATGATTCAAAATCAAATCAAAATATATTACTAAATAATAATATTTAATTTTTTAAATTTTTTTTTATAAGCTTATATTTTTTTTATTAAAATAAATTATTTAAATAATATTTGTCTCACTAAAAATTTATTTTGTAATTAATTTTTCTAAAAAATAAAACTATAAATAATTAAAATGAATATTTAAAATTATAATAAATAGAAATAAAAATTAGATTTATTATTTATTAAGTAGTATATAGTTGTTAAATGGTTTATGTATTTAGGGGTTTCAGGATTTATGAGCTTACTGATTTAAGTAAGTAAGTATTTAATGATCTATAGGATTTATTTAAAAAATGAAATAACAAAAAATTTATTTTTATTATTTTTTCTAATTTTCAAAGGTTAACCTTTGAAAAATTAATAATTTTTAAATTTTTTTTAAAAGTTAATTCAATATTTAGTTATAATAATCATTATATTTATATATCATATACATTCAATATAAACTATTTTATTGATAAATATTCTAATATTGATCAAAAAATAAATTAATAATCTATTATTAAAAAGATAGATATCAATTATAATATAATTACAAAACCTAAAATGATTCAGAAGCAAAACAAAATATATTACTATATATAAATTTTTTGTTTTGAATTTTTTTTTTCTTTTTAAAAGTTTATCTATATTATTTTGATGAAAAATAATTATATAAATTATTTTTGTGTAACTTATAATTTATTTTGTAATTAATATTTATATAAAAATAAATAAATAAATAATTAAATTTTAATATTTAAAATTAAAATCAAAACAAAAATGAGATTTATTCTTTATTATTTAGGATATCCAGGTTTAATTTAAATTAGATCTGTCTCACTAATAATTTATTTTGTAATTAATATTATTATAAAAATAAACTGATAAATAATTAAAATAATAATTAAAATTATAATGAATAATTAAAATAATTTATTTTGTTCCTCTATCAATTCTAGAATGATTGCTAAAGCTCTAACCAAAATAATAGGAGCTTTTACTTTATCTCTATTATGTCTCATAATATTTGATGTTGAATCACTGGGCTATCAAAGGCAATTTGACTCATGTACACTAAAAGACTAAACCAAAGTTGTACCCCTATGTGTTGAAATAGCTAGTTGTTGAAAATGCTATTTATATTGATTATATAATTTCTTCTAAAATATCTCTCATGCACACACTCAAAGCAATTTTTTTAAAACATAGTTAAAATCTAAAAAAATAACCATCTTGTAGCCTATTAGAACAAACTAGCCCCAGGGCGGTTTTTGCAGGGCAAGAAGTATGGCTCACTTTCAATCAAGAATCAAAAAATTTATTTTATTGGCACGTATAAGCCTTTTTTTAATATCCTCATGGATATGAAAAGTATTATTTCTTTCTTTTTATCTTAAATGAGTTATGGATACAAGCTCAAAATACCCAAAAAGGCGTAAATGAATCATATTCAAATGTATAAAAGGTTTTAATAATTGCTCAAAATATTAGTCTTGCATATTGACACTTGAGGTCAAAAATCAAAGGAAAAAGACATGGTGATATTTCCAATCCCAAGAATTTTAGCTATAGAAAGTTATAAAGATTAGTACTCGAGATTTAATTATTTCTAGGGTCATGACTTTTGCTCTTGAGGAATGTCCAAAGTTACTATCATTCCTAGTGCAATGACTTTGCAATATAAAGATAAAATGCACAAGGTATGGTCATATCCAATACTGTGACCCAGTATTATAGTGATTAAATATATATTCATGATCATTCTTAGTGCCATAACAATATGTTCAACAGAGAGACACAAGTTATGACATATTCTCATCGATATGATTTTGTGTTCTAGAAACAAAATCTACAATCATGACCATTGCTAATGCTACAATAATCTAAAGAAAGAAAGAGACTGAATCCATAACTCATCCCTTGAGTCATGACTTTGTGTTACATATACAAAAATATAAATCTGTGAAATTCCTAAAAGTTATGAATTTCAATTTAAATTTAACACTAAATTATTTGATGATAAAAGTGCAAAACATAAGATTTAGGTTAGAGTTTATGGATTAGGGTTATAGTTTATGGTTTTAGGTTTAGGATTTAATGTTTAGGGTTTATGGTTTTTTTTTTGGAAAATACACACTTTATTTATCATTTAGGCACACAACTTACAAGAGACTAAAAAGCTGACTAATTTAGGCCAGCCCACCAAATCCTATGCACCTTAAAGATTCTATGCATAAAATACATAAAAAAACATAATGCCTAATAATACCAAGTGTACGAATACAACTAAAATCACCTGGCATTCCCGGTCTTCAGAGTTGGCATTGAGTCATTATGCGCACTACGTCCTTTCCATTCGGATTTATCCAAGCCTTTTGGAGGAACCTGAATGAAGCACCATATTAAAACTATGCAAATATAAGATTGTGCATGTGTGTGACATGCAGCATCAAGCATTTGCCTATGTCATTGCTATGCAATGGAATACAATTAAAACTGAATACCCATAAATCTACAAGTCCATATCTACGACACTTTTTCAATTCATTCTCACCTCTAAATTCCACATTCTTTTGCTCCAATGATACTCAAAAGAGTATCTCTTGGGTTAGAATGCTTCCTCCACGAGCTCCAAGAAGTAGTTGTATATTGCACCGAAAAAATATCTAAAAATATGCATGCATCGGTGTGCATGTGTGATGAGGTCCATCTCATAGTCTAATTATCTACGCGTACAACCAAGCAAGAATACAAGTAAAATTACAAAATGCTATAAAGATGGGTCTTCTACTCTCGTGAGTGTAGCATAGCCTAATGTGTATTTACAAAATGTGTTAGTGGGCCCCACTTAAAGAAACTCATGGGTCCAGTTGCCCTCATTGCATGCTACATAGAGAACAGACAAGATTGTGTGTGTAAGTATGTCATGATCCGTCTCTACAAGAACATGATGCATACAAAGTCCAAAAAAAAAATAAGACTACAAACATAAACTACAAGTTTGAATCTTTCGCTCCCGTGTGGCTAGTCTGGACTCCATTCCTTACTATTCATACTTGGTGATGCTTCGGATTTTGCCGGCTCTCCAATTAATCATGGATTACCCGCTACCCCTTTTGGGTGATGATTGTGTGGCCCTCTATGGTGTCTGATACGGCTAGTGGGACCCACTCCTAGCTCCTTTTGGGTTTACTCCCGAACACTTTGCTTGGTCTCGTCGGTTGTCTGAATGTTATCATCCCGACTTGCTAGTGGAGCCCTCTACAAGCTGGTGGCCCATACTTCTGGCTGCTTCCTGGACTTGCTGGCCCCTCTAAATGTTACACCAAAATGGACAAGAATATGTGCACATGTGTACTGTGGTTCGTCGCTATGTGTGTGTGGTGCAGTAGTATCAGGGTTAGGAGTTTAGTAATTTAAGTATTTAGGTATTTTGTGGTTTATAGGTTTTATTTAATAAATTAAATAACAAAAAAATTGTTTTTATGATTTTTTCTCATTTTCAAGGTTATAACCATTGAAAATATTATAATTTTTAATTTTTTTACAAATGTTAATACAATATTTAATTATAATAATCAAAAAAATTAAAAATCATGTAAATTCAATATAAATAATCTTATTGATCGATATTATAATACTAATCATAAAATATATTAATAAACTATTATTAATAAGATACATATTAATTATAATATATTTGCAAATCCTAAAACGATTCAAAATCAAAGTAAAATTTATTAATAAATAATAATTTTTTAATTTTAAATTTTTGATTCTATTTATAAACTTATAAATTTTTTTGATGAAGATAAATTATTTATATTATATTTGTCTCATTCATAATTTTATTTTGCAATTAATATTTCTATAAAAATAAACTAATAAATAATTAAAATGAATATTGAAATTATAATGAATACAAATAAAAATGAGATTTATGATTAATTATTTAGTGTATACCTGTTTAATGGTTTAAGTATTTAAGAGTTTGGGAGTTTTGAGATTTAAGTGTTTATGCATTTAGTAGTTTATGTGTTTTATTTAAAAAATGAAGTAACAAAAAAATTATTTTTTAAATTTTTTATCAATTTTGAAGGTTATAAACTTTATAAATATAATAATTTTTAAATTTTTTTCAAATGTGAATACATTATTTAGTAATAATAAACTTAATAATTAAATATCATGTAAATTAAAAATAAACAATTTTATTGATAAATATTAATAAACTAAATATAATTATAAATATAATAATGATCAAAAAATAAAGTAATAAACTATTATTTATTGATAGATATTTATATATTATTTATAAATACATAAACCGTTAAAGATGGTTTAAATGTTTAAGTATTTAAGTGTTTTGGGGTTTTGGGGTTTAGGAGTTTAATGATTTGAGCATTGAGGCATTTAGTAGTTTATAGGTTTTATATAAACAATAAAATAACAAAAAATTTATTTTTGTGATTTTATCTCATTTTCAAAGATGATAACCTTTAAAAATATAATAATTTTTGAATTATTTTCAAATGTAGATATGATATTTAGTTATAATAATCTTTATAATTATATATCATGTTAATTCAATATAAACAATTTTATTGATAAATATTCTAATAATGATCTAAAAATAAATTAATAATCTATTATTAATAAGATAGATATCAATTAAAATATAATTACAAAACCTAAAATGTTTCAGTAGCAAAGCAAAATATATTACTATATAATAATTTTTTGTTTTGAAAATTTGTTTTCTTTTAAAAAGTTTATCTATAATTTTTTGATGAAAAATAATTTATATAAATTATTTTTGCCCAGCACGATTTATTTTGTAATTAATATTTATATATAAATAAACAAATAAATAATTAAAATGAATATTTAAAATTATAATGAAAAAAAATGAGATTTATTATTTATTATTTAGGGATACTATTTTATTTTAAATTAAATCTGTCTCACTAACAATTTATTTTGTGATTAATATTTCTATAAAAAAACAAATAAAAAATTAAAATTAAAATTTAAAATTATATTGAATAAATATTAAAATGAGATTTATGATTTATTATTAATCTATACCAGTTTAATGGAATAAGTATTTAGACGTTTTGTCTTTTAGGAGTTTAGTAATTTATGTTTTTAGGCTTTTAGTGGTTTATAGGTTTTATTTAAAAAATAAAAAAAAATTTCTATAATTTGTTATCATTTTCATAGGTTATAACCTTTGAAAATATAATAATATTTACAATTTTTTGAAATGTGAATACAATATTTAGTTATAATAATATTAAAATTTATATATCATTAAATTCAATATAAACAATTTTATTGGTAGATAATATAATAATGATCAAAAATTAAATTAATAAACTATTAATAAAATGATAGATATTAAATAAAAAATATTTACAAAACCCAAATTTATTCAAAATAAAAGTAAAATATTTTATTGTATAATAATTTTTAATTTTTAAATTTTTACTTCTTTTATTAGCGTATATATATTTTATATTATATTTGTCACACTCATAATTTATTTTGTAATAAATATTTCTATAAAAATAAACTAATAAATAATTAAAATGAATATTTAAAATTATAATAAATAGAATTAAAAATTAGATTTTTTAATTATTAAGTTGTATATAGCAGTTTAATTGTTTATATATTTTGGCATTACGGGGTTTAGGAGTTTTTTGATTTAACTGTGCAAGCATTTAGTGGTTTATAGGTATTATTTACAAAAAATATCAAAAAATTTATTTTTTTTAATGATATTATCTAAGGTTATAACCATTGAAAATATTATAATTTTTAAATTTTTTTCAAAAGTAATACAATATTTAGTTACAATAATCATTATATTTATATATCATATAAATTCAATATAAATATTTTTATTGATAAATATTCTAATAATGATCAAAGAATAAATTAATAATCTATTATTAATAAGATATATATCAATTTAAATATAATTACAAAACATAAAATGATTCAGAAGCAAAGCAAAATATATTACTATATAATAATTTTTTGTTTTGAATTTTTTTTCTTTTAAAAAGTTTATCTATATTTTGTTGATGAAAAATAATTATAAAAATTATATTTGTCTAACTCAATTTATTATGTAATTAATAATTATATAAAAATAAATGAATAAATAATTAAAATGAATATTTTAAATTATAATGAAAAAAATAATATTGAGATTTATATTTATTATTTAGGGTATACCGGTTTAAAATGATTATCTAATTTGGGTTTTCGAGATTTACGAGTTATTGATTGAAGTAACCAGGCATTTAGTGGTTTATAAGATTTATTTAAACATTGAAATAGCAAAAAAATTATTTTTGTTATTTTTTCACATTTTCAAAGGTTATAACATTTGAAAATATAATAATTTTAAAATTTTTTAAAATGTGAATAAAATATTTAGTAATAATAATTTTTATAATTATATATAATATAAACTAATTATAAATAATTTTATTGATAGATATGATATCAATTATAAAAAAATAAATTAATAAACTATTATTAATATGATAGATATAAATTAAAATATAATTATAAAACCTAAAATGATTCAAATCAATGTAAAATTTATTACTAAATAATAATTTTTTGTTTTTTATTTTTACATTTTTTTAATAATATATTTTTGTTTATTAAAAGTAAATTATTAATATTATATTTGTCAGAGTAATTATTTATTTTATAATTAATATTTTATAAAAAATAACCTAATAAATATTTAAATTGAATATTTATAATTATAATGAATACAAATTAAAATGAGATTTACGATTTATTATTGCTGTATACTTAATTTATTTTTTAATAATCTGTTTGTATAACCAAATATTTTTTCTTTTTTAATATTTTAATGTAAATGCACGAAAGGAAATATTAAGAGGCCGGGGATGCAGCAGTAGCACAATAATGGAGGTCTCGCTGACCGTACAGTATGTCAAAATTGAAGTAGAGCCTGACCCATCTCATGATCCGACCCGCTCTGGATAAATAAACCAAGAGAAATTACAATATTAAATGATTTGTAATTTTATTTTCGGGTTACTATTTTTGGACCCGTGGAACTGTTCATCATCTCTATATCTTCTCTCTATGCGATTTATCATGACTATTCTGTGGGCTACATACTATAAGACATTTTTGTTACATTAATCTGTAACGCATAAGCATTTTCTTTTAGATGTAGTTAGTCGTACTGAGCGATTAGCGAACCACATTATTTTTGGTGTTTATTTCTCAGTTTTTTGATTCTATCATGGATGATTGTTGAGTTGGGATATATATATTGCTTGTTTTCTGTTGTTTTCGTGTTTCTGTATGTCAATCTCACTACCAGTGGAAGCACAATTGCCCAACAATTATATATGGTATACCGGTTTAATGGATCGATTATTTAGAGGTTTTGTCGTTTAGGAGTTTAGCAATTTATATTTTTCGGCATTTAGTGTTATATAGATTTTATTTATACAATAAAAATAATTTTTTTTTTGATTTTTTTTAGATTTTCAATGGTTATAACCTTTGAAAATAAAATAATTTTTAAAATCTTTTGAACAGTGAATACCATGTATAATTATATTAATCTTATTAATTATATATCATATAAATTCAATATAAATAATTTTATTGATAGATATATAATAATGATCAAAAATTAAATTAATAAACTATTATTAATAATATAAATATTAATTAAAATATATTTACATAACACAAAATGATTCAATGGTTATAACATTTGAAAATATAATAATTTTAAAATTTTTTAAAAATGTGAATACAATATTTAGTAATAATAAATATTATAACTATATATAAAATAATCTAAATATAAACAATTTTATTGATAAATATAATATCAATTAACAAAAATAAATTAATTAAATATTATTAATATGATAAATATAAATTAAAATATAATTAAAAAACCTAAAATGACTCAAATTCACAGTAAAATTTATTACAAAATAATAATTTTTTTTTAGTTTTTGCATCATTTAATTAGCTTATATGTTTTTTTGATGAAAAATATATTATTTAAATTATATTTGTATAACTCATAATTTATTTTGTAATTAATATTTTTATAAATTATTTAAATTATATTTAAGTATTATGAATTTAAAGGTTTAAGTATTTAGGGGCTTCGGGGTTTAGAATTTAGATATTTATGTATTTAGGCATTTAATGGTTTATAAGTTTTAATTAAACAATGATATATTAAAAAATTTATTTTAGATATTTTTTCTCAATTTTGAATGTTATAAACATTGAAAATATAATAATTTTTAAATTTTTTTAAATATGTGAATGCTATATTTAGTTATGATGGCCATAATAATTATATATCATGTAAATTCAATATAAACACTTATATTGAAATATATTATATTAATGATCAAAAAATAAATTAATAACCTATTATTAATAAGATAGATATTTTTTAAAATATATTTGCAAAATGGAAATTTATTCAAAATCAAAGAAAAATATAATACTAAATAATAATTTCTTTGATGTTTTCCTTCTTTTTATAAGTTTATATATTTGTTATTAAAAGTAAATAATTTAAATTATATTTGTCTTCCACATAATTTTTTTTAATTTATAATTCTATAAAAATTAACTAATAAATAATTAAAATGAATATTTAAAATTATAATGAATACAAATAAAATAGATAATTATTATTTATTATTCAGGATATACTAGTTTAATTGTTTAAGTATTTAGGTGTTTTGGGGTTTAGTGATTTAAGTGTTTAGGACTTTAGTGATTTACAGTTTTTATTTAAAGAATAAAAAAATAAAAAATTAAATTTTTTGATTTTTTTTTAATTTTTGAAGGTTATAACCATTGAAATTATAATAATTTTTAATTTTTTTTAAATGTGAATATAATATTCAGTAATAATAATCTTCATAATTATATATAATGTAAACTCAATATAAATAATTTTATTAATAGTTTTATAATAATGATCAATAAAAAATTAATAAACTATTATTAATAAGAATGATATAAATTAAAATATAATTGCAAAATATAAAATGATTCAAAATAAAAATAAAATATATTACTAAATAATAAACTTTTGTTTTTAAAATGTTGCCTTTTTTTATATGGATATATTTTTTTAATGAAAAATAAATTATTTAAATTAGATCTGTCTCACTAATAATTTATTTTGTAATTAATATTTCTGTAAAAATAAACTGATAAATAATTAAAATAAAAATTTAAAATTATACTTAATTAAAATTAAATTGAGATTTATGATTTTTTATTAATGTACACATGTTTAATAGTTTGAGTATTTATAGGTTTTGTCGTTTAGGAGTTTAAGAATTTATCTTTTTAGGCATTTAGTGGTTTATAGGTTTTTTAAACAATAAAATGACAAAATAAAATTTGTAATTTTTTCTCATTTTCATAGGTAACCTTAGAAAATATAATGATATTTAAAATTTTTTGAAATGTGAATACAATATTTAGTAATAATAATAATAATAATTATATATCATATAAATTCAATATAAACAATTTTTTTGATAGATACTATAATAATGAATCAAAATTTAAAATAATAAACTATAATAAAAAGATTGATATTAATTAAAAAATATTTACAAAACCCAAATTGATACAAAATAAATGTAAAATATTTTACTGGATAATAATTTTTAATTTTTAAATTTTTACTTCTTTGATAAGCATATATATTTTTGATTAAAAAAATTAATTAAAATATATATGTCGCTCTCATAATTTAATTTGTAATAAATATTTCTATAAAAATAAACTAATAAATAATTAAAATGAATATTTAAAATTATAATAAATAGAAATAAAAATTAGATTTATTAATTATTAAGTAGTATATAGCGGTTTAATGGTTTATGTATTTAGGCATTATAAGGTTTAGAAGTTTACTGGAATTAAATGTGTATGCATTTAGTGGTTTATAGGTTTTAAAAAGAATATAAAATAAAATAAAATTAATTTTTATTATTTTTTGATATTTTCAAAGGTTATAACCTTTGAAAATATAATAATTTTTAAATTTTTTTCAATTATGAATACAATATTTAGTTATAAAAATCATTATATTTATATATCATATAAATTCAATATAAAACTTTTTATTGATAAATATTCTAATAATGATCAAAAAATAAATTAATAATCTATTATTAATAAGATAGATATCAATTAAAATATAATTACAAAACCTAAAATGATTCAGAAGAAAAGCAAAATATATTACTATATAATAATTTTTTGTTTTGAAATTTTTTTTCTTTTAAATAGTTTATCAATAATTTCTTGATGAAAAATAATTTATATAAATTATATTTGTCTAACTCATAATTTATTTTGTAATTAATATTTATATAAAAATAAACAAATAAATAATTAAAATGAATATTTAAAATTATAATGAAAAAAATAAAAATGTGATTTATTGTTTATTATTTAAGATATATCTGATTAAAAAAATTATCTATTTAGGGTTTTCGAGATTTAGAAGTTATTCATTTAGGTATTTAGGCAATAAGTGGTTTATAGGTTTTATTTAAACAATGAAATAACAAATAAATTATCTTTGATATTTTTTAAAATTTTCAAAGATTATAACCTTTGAAAATATAATAATTTTAAAATTTTTTAAAAATATAATACAATATTTAATAATAATAAAAATTATTATTATAACAATATATTATATAAACTAAATATAAACAATTTTAGTGATAAATATTATATCAATTATCAAAAATAAATTAATAAACTATTATTAATATGATAGATATAAATTAAAATTTAATTAGAAAAACTAAAATGATTAAAAATCAAAGTAAATTTATTACTAAATAATAAATTTTGTTTTTTAGTTTTTGCCCTCATTTTATTAGATTATATATATTTTTGATAAAACATAAATTATTAAAATTATATTTGTATCACACATATTTTATTTTGTAATTAATATTTCAATAAATTATTTTAATTATATTTAAAGTTTACGAGTTTAAAGATTTAAGTATTTCGGGGGTTCGGGGTTTAGGAGTTAAGAAATTTATGTGTTTTGCTATTTAATGGTTTATAAGTTTTATTTATACAATGATATAACAAAAAATTTATTTTTTGTTATTTTTTCTCATTTTTAAAGGTTATAAGCTTTGAAAATATAAAAATTTTTAAATTTTTTAAATGTGAATACTATATTTAGTTATGATAATAATAATAATTATATATCATATAAATTTAATATAAACAATTATATTGATAGATATTATATTAATGTTCAAAAAATAAATTAATAAACTATTATAAATAAGATAGATATTATTTAAAATATATTTGCAAAACCTAAATTTATTTAAAATCACAGTAAAATAAATTACTAAATAATAATGTTTATGATGTTTTGCTTCTTTTTATAAGTTTATATTTTTTGTTCTTAAAAGTATTTTATTAAATTATATTTGTCTTCCTCATTATATATTTTGTAATTTATAATTCTATAAAAATAAACTAAAAAAATAATTAAAATGAATATTTAAAATTATATTGAATACAAATAAAAGTGAGATTTATTATTTATTATTTAGGATATATAGTTTTAATGGTTTAGGTATTTAGGTGTTTTGGGGTTTAGTGATCTAATTGTTTATGCCTTTTGTGATTTATAGTTTTTATTTAAAGAATGAAAAAACAAAAAATTTAATTTTTTGTTTTTTTTAATTTTTCAAGGTTATAACATTTGAAAATATAATAATTTTTTATTTGTTTTAAATGTGAATATAATATTTAGTTATAATAATATTAATAATAATATATAATTTAAATTCAATATAAATAATTTTATTAATAGATATTATAATAATGATCAATAAATAATTAATAAACTATTATTAAAAAGAATGATATAAATTAAAATATAATTGCAAAATCTAAAATGATACAAAATCAAAATAAAACATTTTACTAAATAATAAATTTTTGTTTTTAAAATTGTGCCTATTTTTATAAGCTTATATTTTTTTGATGAAATATAAATTATTTAAATTATATCTATCTCACTAATAATTTAATTTTTAATTAAGATTTCTATAAAAATAACCTGATAAATAATTAAAATAAAAATTTAAAATTATAGTGAATAAAAATTAAAATGAGATTTATGATTTATTATTAATGTATAGCAGTTTAATGGTTTTGAAATTTTAAATTTTCTAAAATGTGAATACAATATTTAGTTATAATATTATTAATAATCATACATCATATAAATTCAATATAAACAATTTTATTGATAGTTATTATAATAATGATCAAATTTTATATTAATAAACTATTAATAAAAAGATTGATATTAATTAAAAAATATTTACAAAACCCAAATTCATTCAAAATTAAAGTAAAATAGATTACTAGATAATAATTTTTAATTTTTAAATTTTTACTACATTTATAAGCATATATTTTTTTTGATTAAAAATAAATTAATTAAAATAAGATGTCACTCTCATAATTTAATTTGTAAAAAATATTTCTATAAAAATAAACTAATAAATAATTAAACTGAATATTTAAAATTCTAATAAATAGAAATAAAAATTAGATTTATTAATTATTAAGTAGTATATAGTGGGTTAATGGTTTATGTATTTAGGCATTATGAGGTTTAGGCATTTACTGCTTTAACTGTGTATGCATTTAGTCGTTTATAGGTTTTATTAAAAAAATAAAATAATAAAAAATTATTTTTATTATTTTTTTATATTTTCAAATGTTATAACCTTTGAAAATATAATAATTATTAAATAATTTTTTAAATGTGAATACGATATTTAGTCATAATAATCATTATATTTATATATCATATAAATTCAATATAAACAATTTTATTGATAAATATTCTAATAATGATCAAAAAATAAATAAATAATCTATTATTAATAAGATAGATACCAATTAAAATATAATTACAAAACCTAAAATGATTCAGAAGAAAAGCAAAATATATTACTATATAATAAATTTTTGTCTTGAATTTTTTTTTCTTTTAAAAAGTTTATCAATAATTTTTTGATGAAAAATAATTTATATAAATTATATTTGTCTAACTCAATTTATTTTGTAATTAATATTTATATATAAATACACAAATAAATAATTAAAATGAATATTTAAAATTATAATGAAAAAAAATGAGATTTATTATTTAATATTTAGGGATACCGGTTTAATATTAATTAGATCCGTCTCACTAATAATTTATTTTATAATTAATATTTCTATAAAATAAATTGATAAATAATTAAAATAAAAATTTAAAATTATACTGAATAAAATTTAAAATGAGATTTATGATTTATTATTAATGTATTCCAGTTTAATGATTTATATATTTAGAGGTTTTGTCTTAAGGAGTTTAGCAATTTGTGTTTTTAGCCTTTTAGTGGTTTAGAGGTTTTATTTAAAAAAATAAAAGAACAAAAAAAATTTCTATAATTTTTTATCATTTTCATAGGTTATACCATTTGAAAATATAATAATATTTAAAATTTTTTGAAATTTTTATACTGTATTTTGTTATAATAATATTAATAATCATATATCATTTAAATTTACTATAAATAATTTTATTGATAGATATTATAATAATAATCAAAAATTAAATTTATATTATATTAATATTAAGATAGATTTTAATTAAAAAATATTTACAAAACCCAATTGATTCAAAATTAAAGTAACTTATATTACTTGATAAAAATTTTTAATTTTTAAATTTATACTTCTTTTATAAGTGTATATTTTTATTAGATAAATAATATATTATTTAAATTATATTTGTCCCACTCATAATTTATTTTGTAATAAATATTTCTAAATAAATTCACTAATAAATAATTAAAATGAATATTTAAAAATATAATAAATAGCAAAAAAAAATAGATTTATTAATTATTAAGTAGTATTTAGCGGTTTAATGGTTTATGTATTTAGGCATTACGGGGTTTAGAAGTTTACTGATTTAACTTTATATGCATTTAGTAGGGGTGCCCACGAGACTCGGAGTTCTCGACCTAACCCGAAGTCTTCTCCCGAAAGAATCGGGAGTAAGAAAAATCCGTTGACTTTGACTTTTCCCGTCCCGTTCTCTCATGTATTTTTATTCTAGGATGGTTCTGGATCTTAATCAATATCAATCCCGACAATCGTCCCATCCTAAAAAACTGATACTAGAACCAGGAATATATATATATATATATATATATATAACATGAAGATGTCACCAATTCGGCTACTGCCCTTCAAATTCTGACTAACCTATTGATGTTCCGACGAGTTCCAGGCTACCTAATGCCATTCTAGGCCGTGTTCAGTTAAATCCAGCCCTTGTCCGTCGCACTTGTGGTTGCCTCCAACGTGTCTCAAATGCCACCAGCCTTTTGGTTGGTTTTTCTGACGAGAATTGAGTGAATAATTATTATTATTATTATAACAGAGAGACACAATGGATGTATTTGCTATCCAAGCATCTACTATGGCCTATGAATCTACATTTAGCACTGGAAAAAGAACTTTAGATAAATTTAGGAGTTCTTTAACACCTATTACAGCTGAAGTTCTCATATGTCTACAAGATTGGTTGAGAAGATCAAAAAACCCTATTGAAATTGAAGAATTAGGTCAAGAAGCATGATGATAATGAATCAGGTTAGTATACAAATCTTGTAAATTTTAATTTCACTTTTACTTATTTTATTCATTCAATTTAATAAAAATATGGTTCAATTACAATTTTCAGAAGGATCTTAAGAACCAAATATTTTTCCAACTATAGTTGGACAACTAAATTTGGAATGGATGTATTAAATTTTATAAGGTAATATTTTATTTTTTTATTACTCTTTCATCTTAGAATTTATGTCTACATGATTAACACGTTTTCAACTCTGGTTGTCCTTCTATAGTGGAGGAAGAAAAGGGAGGAGTTGTAGAAGAGATAACTAATAGGGTTTGGATTTTCGTTGCTGTACGGGACGGACCTTTTAAATTATTATTAGCATGGCTTGTTATTAGTTGTATTTTTTTGTTATTTTAAGCTGCCTTATTTTAGCAATTACTTAAGTAGTAATTGATTCTAGAGATGTATGTGGTCATCTTTAGCTATTCCTTAATATTTTAAGTAAACAAATTTAGAAAATGTAATATTGCTATTATGATTACTTTCACTCGGCAGAACAAATCCAACTTGTGAAAAAACAAAGAACCAAATTAAGCACACAACTCGGTCCCGTTCTATTTAACAATTCAATCCTTTTCTGCACATCAAAGCTTTTGACAAGGTAATGGAACTCGTTTGCAGTTATTCATCCTATTTGACAAAACAAAATTTGCCCAATTTGAGTTTGAAATATACATAACTAAGAAATGATAAATGGTACAACAAAAAGTTTCGACATGAACTAACTTGGCCGGTTTGAATAAAATAAATTGAAATAAATGTCCGAACTTAGTTCCGTCACGGAACCATTTTCTCCTACCCAAAATCCACGATCTCTGTCCCGTCCCATCCTGATATTTTCAACCTATGAGATGACTCTGGATCTTCGAAAAAAAATCTCAGAACTAGTGGGAAGGGACTGGACATTTGTAATCCCCATCCCATCCACTCTCATGAGCACCCCTAGTATTTAGTGGTTTATAGGTTTTATTTAAAAAATAAAATAACAAAAAATTTAATATAACCTTTGAAACTATAACAATTTTTAATTTTTTTTTAATGTGAATACTATATTTCGTTATGATAATCTTAATAATTATATACCATGTAAATTCAATATAAACAATTATATTGATATATATTATAATAATGATCATACAAAAGATTAATAAACAATTATTAATAAGATAAATATTGTTTAAAATATATTTACAAAACCCAAAATGATTCAAAATCAAAGTGAAATATTTTACTAAATATTAATTTTAAATTTTTAAATTTTTGTATACATTTATAAGCTTATATATTTTTTGATGAAAAATAAATTATTCAAATTAGATTTGTCTAACTATTAATTTATTTTTTAATTTATATTTCTATAAAAATAAACAAAAAATTAATTAAAATGTATATATAAAATTATAATTGAATACTAATAAAAATAAGATTTATGATTTATTATTTAGGGTATACCTATTTAATGGTTTAAGTTTATTGTAGTTTTGGGGTTAATGAGTTTATTGATTTATATGTTTACACATTTAGGTTTTATTTATTGATTTATAGGTTTTATTTATTCAATGAAATAACAAAAAATTTATTTTTATGAATTTTTGTGATTTTCAAAGGTTATAACCTTTGAAAATATAATAATTTTTTAATAGTTCTAAATTATGAATACAATACTTAGTTATAATAATCATAATAATTATATTTGATGTAAATTCATTATAAAAAATTTTATTCATATATATACTTTTAATGATCAAAAAATAAATTAATTAACTATTATTAATAAAACAGATATTAATTAAAATATATTTGCAGAACACAAAATAATTCAAAATCAAAGTAATTTATATTACTAAACAAAATTTTAGATTTTTGAAATTTTGTTTATTTTTATAAGCTTATTTTTTTTTCATAAAAAATAATTTATTTAAATTATATCTGTGTCACTCATTATTTATTTTGTAATTAATATTTTTATAAAAATAAACTAAAAAATAAATAAAATGAATATTTAAAATTATAATGAATACAAATAAAAATGAGATTTATTATTTTTTATTTAGGTTATATAGGTTTAATGGTTTAAGTATTTAGAGGGTTTTGGGGTTTAGGAGTCTAGAGATTTAAATGTCTAGGCATTTAGTGGTTTATAGGTTTTATTTAAATAATAAAATAATAAAAAAAATAATTTTTTTTTATTTTTTATCATTTTTGAAGGTTTAAACCTTTGAAAATATAATAATTTTTTAATTGTTTTCAAATGTAAATATAATATTTAGTTATAATAACTTAATAATTATAAAACATTTTAATTGAATATAAGTAATTTTTTTGTTCGATATTATAAAAATGATCAAATAATAAATTAATAAACTATTATTAATAAGATTTATCGTAATTAAAATAAAATTGCAAACCCTATATATAATGATTCAAAATCAAAGTAAAATATATTACTAAATAATAATTTTTTGTTTTTAAATTTTTACTTTTGTTTATATGCTTATATTTTTTTTTTGATTAAAAATAAATTATTAAAATTATAGTTGTCCCTCTCATTATTTATTTTGTAATTAATATTTCTATAAAAAATAAACTAATAAATAATTAAAATGAATATTTAAATTATAATGAATACAAATTAAAATGAGATATTTGATTTATTATATATGGTATACCAGTTTAATGGTTTGATTTTTTAGGAGTTTTGTCGTGTATGAGTTTAGCAATTTATATTTTTAGGCATTTAGTGGTTTATAGGTTTTATTTATATAATAAAAATTTACCATTCTAATTTAGATTTTTTCTGATTTTCAAAGGTTATAACCTTTGAAAATAAAATAATTTTTAAAATTTTTTGAAATGTGAATACCATGTATAATTATATTAATCTTACTAATTATATATCATATAAATTCAATATAAATAATTTTAATGATAAATATTATAATAATGATCAAAAATTAAATTAATAAACTATTATTAATAATATATATATTAATTAAAATATATTTACATAAAACAAAATGATTCAAAATCAAATCAAAATATATTACTAAATAATAATATTTAATATTTAAAATTTCCTTCTTTTTATAAGCTTATATTTTTTTATTAAAATAAGTTATTTAAATAATATTTGTTTCACTCGAAATTTATTTTGTAATTAATTTTTCTAAAAAATTAACCTATAAATAATTAAAATGAATATTTAAAATTATAGTAAATAGAAAAAAAATGAGATTTATTATTTATTAAGTATTATATAGCTGTTAAAAGGTTTATGTATTTAGGGGTTTCGGGATTTATGATCTTACTAATTTAAGTAACTAAGCATTTAATGATCTATAGGTTTTATTTAAAAAATGAAATAACAAAAATTTTATTTTTATTATTTTTTCTCATTTTTTAAGGTTATAAGCTTTGAAAATATAATAATTTTTAAATTTTTTTTAAAAGTGAGTTCAATATTTAGTAATAATAATCATTATATTTATATATCATATAAATTCAATATAAACTATTTTATTAATAAATATTCTAATATTGATCAAAAAATAAATTAATAATCTATTATTAATAATATATATATCAATTATAATATAATTATAAAACCTAAAATGATTCAGAAGCAAAGCAAAATATATTACTATATAATAATTTTTTATTTTGAATTTTTATTTCTTTTAAAAAGTTTATTTATATTTTTTTGAAGAAAAATAATTTATATAAATTATATTTGTCTAACTCATAATTTATTTTGTAATTAATATATTTATAAAAATAAACAAATAAATAATTAAAATAAATATTTAAAATTATAATGAAAAAAAATGAAATTTATTATTTATTATTTATTATTTAGGTTATATAGGTTTAATGGTTTAAGTATTTAGGGGGTTTTGTGGTTTAGGAGTCTAAAGATTTAAATGTTTTGCCATTTAGTGGTTTATACGTTTTATTTAAATAATAAATAATAAAAAATTATTTTTGTAATTTTTTATCATTTTCGAAGTTTATAACCGTCGTAAATATAATAAATTTTAATTTTTTTTCAAATGTAAATATAATATTGAGTTATAAAAACTTAATAATTATAAGACATTTTAATTGAATATAAGTAATTTTTTTGTTCGATATTATAAAAATGATCAAATAGTAAATTAATAAACTATTATTAATAAGATTGATTGTAATTAAAATAAAATTGCAAAACCTATATATAATGATACAAAATCAAAGTAAAATATATTACTAAATAATAATTTTTTGTTTTTAAATTTTTACTTTTGTTTATATGCTTATATTTTTTTTTGATTAAAAATAAATTATTAAAATTATAGTTGTCTCTCTCATTATTTATTTTGTAATTAATATTTCTATAAAAAATAAACTAATAAATAATTAAAATGAATATTTAAAATTATAATGAATACAAATTAAAATGAGATATTTGATTTATTATATATGGTATACCAGTTTAATGGTTTGATTTTTTAGGAGTTTTGTCGTTTGAGTTTAGTAATTTATGTTTTTAGGCATTTAATGGTTTATAGGTTTTATTTATATAATAAAAATTTAACATTCTAATTTTGATTTTTTCTTATTTTCGAAGGTTATAACCTTCAAAATAAAATAATTTTTAAAATTTTTTGAAATGTGAATACCATGTATAATTATATTAATCTTAATAATAATATATAATATAAATTCAATATAAATAATTTTAATGATATATATTATAATAATGATAAAAAATTAAATTAATAAACTATTATAAATAATATTAATATTAAATAAAATATATTTAAATAACACAAAATGATTCAAAATCAAATCAAATATATTACTAAATAATAATATTTAATTTTTAAATTTTCTTTTTTTTATTAGCTTATATTTTTTTTAAATAAATTATTTAAATTATATTTGTCTCACTCGAAATTTATTTTGTAATTAATTTTTCTAAAAAATTAAACTATAAATAATTAAAATGAATATTTAAAATTATAATAAATACAAATAAAAATGTGATTTATTATTTATTAAGTTGTATATAGCTGTTAAAAGGTTTATGTATTTAGGGGTTTCGGGATTTATGAGCTTATTGATTTAAGTAAGTAAGCATTTAATGATCTATAGTTTTTATTTAAAAAATGAAATAAAAAAAATTATTTTTATTATTTTTTCTCATTTTTTATGGTTATAACCTTTGAAAATATAATAATTTTTAATTTTTTTCAAAAGTGAATTCAATATTTAATTATAAAAATCATTATATTTAAATATCATATAAATTCAATATAAACTATTTTATTGATAAATATTCTAATAATGATAAAAAAATAAATTAATAATCTATTATTAATAAGATAGATATCAATTATAATATAATTATAAAACCTAAAATGATTCAGAAACAAAGCAAAATATATTACTATATAATAAATTTTTGTTTTGAAAATTTTTTTTTCTTTTAAAATGTTTATATATATTATTTTGATGAAAAATAATGTATATAAATTATATTTGTGTAACTCATAATTAATATTGTAATTAATATTTATATAAAAATAAACAAATATATAATTAAATTGGAATATTTAAAATTAAAATAAAAAAAATGAGATTTATTCTTATTTATTTAGGATATACCGATTTAATTTAAATTATATCTGTCTCACTAATAATTTATTTTGTAATTAATATTTCTATAAAAATAAACTGATAAATAATTAAAATTAAAATTAAAATTATACTGAATAATTAATATAATTTATTTTGTTCCTCTCTCAACTCTAGAATGATTGCTAAAGCTCTAACCAAAATAATATGAGCTTTTACTTTATCTCTATTATGTTTCATCATATTTGATGTTGAATCACTGGGCTATCAAATGTAATTTGATTCAAGTAACCTAACAGACCAAACCAAAGTTGTACCCCTATGTGTTGAAATAGCTAGTTGTTGAGGATGCTATTTATATTGATTATTGTAATTTTTTCTAAAATATCTCTCATGCACCCACTCAAAGCAATTTTATTAAAACATAGTTCAAATCTAAAAAAATAACCATCTTGTAGCCTATTAGAACAAACTAGCCCCATGGCAGATTGAGCAGGGCAAGAAGTATCGGCTCTCTTTCAATCAAGAATAAAAAAATTTATTTTATTGGCATGTCTAAGCCCTTTTTTTATATTCTCGTGGATATGAAAAGTATCATTTCTTTTTTTTATATTAAATGAGTTATTTATACAAGCTCACAATACCCAAAAAGGTGTAAATAAATCATATTCAAATGTATAAAATGTTTTAATCATTGCTCAAAATATTAGTCTTGCATATTGACACTTGTGGTCACAATTCAAAGGAAAAAGCCATTGTGATATTTCCAATCCAATGAATTTTAGCTATAGAATGTTATAAAGAGTAGTACTCTAGCTTTAATTATTTCTAGGGTCATGACTTTTGCTCTTGAGGAATGTCCAAATTTACAATCATTCCTAGTGCAATGAATTTGCAATATAAAGATAAAATGCACAAGCTATGGTCATATCCAATACTGTGACCCAGTATTATAGTGATTAAATATATATTCATGATCATTCTTAGTGCCATCACAATATGTTCAACAGAGAGACACAAGTTATGGCATATTTTCATTGATATGATTTTGTGTTCTAGAGACAAAATACACAATCATGACCATTGTTAATGCTACAATAATCTAATGCAAGAAAGAGACTGAATCCATAACTCAACCCTTGAGTCATGACTTTGTGTTACATAAACAAAAAGATAATTCTATGACATTCCTAAAAGTTGTGAATTTCAAATTAAATTTAACACTTAGTCATTTGATTATAAAAGTGCAAAACATGAGATTTAGGATTTAGGGTTTATGGACTAGGGTTATAGTTTATGGTTTAAGGTTTAGGTTTTAAAGTTTAGGGTTTATGGTTTTTTTTTGTTTTTTTTTTTGAAAATACCCACTTTATTTATCATTTAGGCACACAACGTACAAGAGACTAAAAAGCTGACTAATTTAGGCCAGCCCACCAAATCCTATGCACATTAATGATTCTAAGCATAAAATACATAAAAAAACATAATTCCTAATAATTCCAAGCATACGAATACAACTAAAATCACTCGTCATTCCCAGACTTCAGAGTTGGCATTGAGTCATTATGTGCACTACGTCCTTTCCATTCTAATTTGTCCAAACCTTTTGGAGGAACCTGAATTATGCACCATATTAATACTATGCAAATATAAGATTGTGCATGTGTGTGATATGCAGCATCAAGCATTTGCCTATGTCATTGTTATGCAATGGATTACATTTAAAACTGAATACCCATAAATCAACAAGTCCACATCTACGGCACTTTTTCAAATCATTCTCACCTATGAATTCTACATTTCTTTTGCTCCAATGATCTTCAAAAGAGTTTCTCTTGGGTTAGAATGCTTCCACCTCGAGCTCCAAGAAGTGGCTGTATGTTGTACCGACAAAATATCAAAAAATATGCATGCATCAGTGTGCATGTGTGATGAGGTCCATCTCATAGTCTAATTATCTACGCGTACAACCAAGCTAGAATACAAATAAAATTACAAAATACTATAAAGATGGGTCTTCTGCTCCCGGGAGTGTAGAATCGCCAAATGTGTATTTACAAAATGCATTAGTAGGCCCCACTTAGAGATACTCATGGGTCCAGTTGCCCTCATTGCATGCTACATAGAGAACAGACAAGATTGTGTGTGTGAGTACGTCATGATCCATCTCTACAAGTACATGGTGCATACAAAGTCCAAAATACAAATAAGACTACAAACATAAACTACAAGTTTGAATCTTTCGCTCCCGTGTGGCTATTCTGTACTCCATTCCTTACTGGCCCTGCTTGGTGATGCTTTGGATTTTTCCAGCTCTCCAATTAATCATTAATTACCCACTACTCATGTTGGGCGATGGTTGGTTGCCCTCTAAGCTACCTGATATGTCTAGTGGGACCCACTCCTAGCTACTCCTGGGTTTACTCCCCCCCACTTTGCTCAGTATCATCGGTTGTTTGAATGTTATCATCTCGGCTTGCAAGTTGGGCCCTCTACAAGCTAGTGGCACATACTTCTGGCTGCTTCCAGGACTTGCTGGCCCATCTAAATGCTACACCAGGATGGACAAGAATATTTGCACAAGTGTACTGTGATCCGTAGCTATGTGTGTGTTGTGCAGTAGTATCATGGTTTAGGAGTTTAGTAATTTAAGTATTTAGGTATTTTGTGATTTATAGGTTTTATTTAAATAATTAAATAACAAAAAAAATTAGTTTTTTGATTTTTTCTCATTTTCAAGGTTATAACCATTGAAAATATTATAATTATTAATTTTTTTTCAAATGTTAATACAATATTTAATTATAATACTCATAAAAATTAAATATCATGTAAATTCAATATAAATAATTTTATTGATCGATATTATAATATTGATCATAAAATAGATTAATAAATTATTATTAATAAGATAGATATTAATTAAAATATATTTGCAAAACTTAAAACGATTCAAAATCAAATTAAAATATATTACTGAATAATAATTTTTTATTTTTAAATTTTTGATTCTTATTATAAGCTTATAAATTTTTTTGATGAAGATAAGTTATTTAAATTATATTTGTCTCATTCATAATTTTATTTTGTAATTAATATTTGCATAAAAATAAACTAATAAATAATTAAAATGAATTTTGAAATTATAATGAATACAAATAAAAATGATATTTATGATTAATAATTTAGGGTATACCAATTTAATGGTTTAAGTATTTAGGAGTTTAAGAGTTTAATGATTTAAGTGTTTAGGGCATTTAGTAATTTATATGTTTTATTTAAATAATGAAATAACAAAAAAATTATTTTTCAAATTTTTTATCAATTATGAAGGTTATAACCTTTATAAATATAATAATTTTTAAATTTTTTTCAAATGTGAATACAATATTTAGTTATAATAAAGTTAATAATTATATATCATGTAAATTAAAATAAATAATTTTATTGATAGATATTAATAAACACTAATAAATATAAATATAAAAATGATCAAAAAATAAATTAATTAATTATTATTTATTGATAGATATTTATATATTATTTATAAATACTTAAACCTTTAAAGATGGTTTAAATGTTTAAGTATTTAAGGGTTTTTGGGTTTTAGGGTTTAGGAGTTTAATGATTTAAGCGTTTAGGCATTTAGTAGTTTATAGGTTTTATATAAACAATAAAATAACAAAAAATTTATTTTTGTGATTTTATCTCATTTTCAAAGATGATAAACTTTAAAAATATAATAATTTTTAAATTATTTTCAAATGTAAATATAATATTTAGTTATAATAATCTTAATAATTATATATCATGTAAATTGAATATAAACAATTTTATTGATAAATATTCTAATAATGATCAAAAAATAAATTAATAATCTATTATTAATAAGATAGATATCAATTAAAATATAATTACAAAACCTAAAATGATTCAGAAGCAGTGCAAAATATATAACTATAAAATAATTTCTTGTTTTGAAAATTTTTTTTTAAAAATGTTTATATATAATTTTTTGATGAAAAATAATTTATATAAATTATTTTTTTCTAGCTCAATTTATTTTATAATTAATATTTTATATATAAATAAACAAATAAATAATTAAAATGAATATTTAAAATTATAATGAAAAAAAATGAGATTTATTATTTATTATTTAGGGATAGCGGTTTAATTTAAACTAGATCCGTCTCACTAATAATTTATTTTGTAATTAATATTTCTATAAAAATAAACTGAAAAATAATTAAAATAAAAATTTAAAATTATACTGAATAAAAATTAAAATGAGATTTATGATTTATTATTAATCTATACCAGTTTAATGGAATAAGTATTTAGAGGTTTTGTCGTTTAGGAGTTTAGCAATTTATGTTTTTAGGTATTTTGTGGTTTATAGGTTTTATTTAAACAATGAAATAACAAAAAAAAATTTAATATTTTTTCACATTTTCAAAGGTCATAACCTTTGAAAATTTAATAATTTTAAATTGTTTTTAAAATGTGAATACAATATTTAGTAATAATAATCATTATAATTATATATAATATAAGCTAAATATAAACAATTTTATTGATTTTAATTATTTATTAATTTATTTTTATAAAATATTTATTACAAAATAAATTATGAGTGCGACAAATATAATTTAAATAATTTGTTTTTAATCAATATATATATATATATATGCTTATAAAAGTAGTAAAAATTCAAAAATTAAAAATTATTATACAGTAATATATTATAGTTTAATCTTGAATTGATTTGGGTATTGTAAATATTTTTTAATTAATATCTATCTTATTATTAATAGTTTATTTATTTATTTTTTGATCATTATTAAATTATCTATCAATAAAATTGTTATATTGAATTTATATGATATATAAAATTTAATATTAAAATAACTAAATATTCTATTCACATTTCAAAAAATTTTAAATATTATTATATTTTCAAAGGTTAACCTATGAAAATGAGAAAAAATTACAAATTTTATTTTGTTATTTTATTGTTTAAATAAAACATATAAACCACTAAGTGCCTAAAAACATAAATCGCTAATGTCATAAACGACAAAACCTCTAAATACTTAAAATATTAAACTGGTATACATTAATAATAATTCATAAATCTCATTTGAATTTTTATTCAGTATAATTTTAAATTTTTATTTTAATTATTTATTAGTTTATTTTTATAGAAATATTAATTTCAAAATAAATTATTAGTCAGACAAATTTAATTAAAATATTTTTTTTTCAAAAAAAAAATATATCCTTATAAAAAGAGGCAAAATTTTAAAAACAAAAATTTATTATTTAGTAATATATTTTATTTTTATTTTGAATCATTTTAGATTTTGTAATTATATTTTAATTTATATCATTCTTATTAATAATAGTTTATAAATTTTTTATTGATCATTATTATAATATGTATTAATAAAATTATTTATATTGAGTTTACATTAAATATAATTATAAAGATTATTAAAACTAAATATTATATTCAAAAAAAAATTAATAATTATTATATTTTCAAATGTTTTAACCTTCAAAAATTAAAAAAAATCAAAAAATTAATTTTTTTATTATTTCATTCTTTAAATAAAAACTATAAATCACTAAAGGCCTAAACACTTAAATCACTAAACCCCAAAACACCTAAATACTTAAACCATTAAACTAGTATATCCTGAATAATAAATAATAAATCTCTAATTTATTTTTATTCATTATAGTTTTAAATATTCATTTTAATTATTAATTAGTTTAATTTTATAGAATTATAAATTAAAAATAAATTAAGTGGAAGACAAATATAATTTAAATAATTTACTATTAATAAAAAAATATAAACTTTTAAAAAGAAGTAAAACATCAAAAAAAATTATTATTTAGTAATATATTTTATTTTGATTTTTAATAAATTTATGTTTTGCAAATATATTTTAAATAAAATCTTTCTTATTAATAATAGTTTATTAATTTATTTTTTCATTAGTAATATAATATCTATCAATATAATTGTTTATATTGAATTTACATGATATATAATTATTAATATATTCATAACTAAATATTGTATTCACATATAAAAAAAATTTAAAAAGTATTATATTTTCAAAGGTTATAACCTTCAAAAATGATAAAAAATAACAAAAATAAATTTCATCAAAAAAATATATGAGCTTATAAAAAGAAGCAAAAACTAAAAAACAAAAATTATTATTTAGTAATAAATTTTACATTATTTTTAAATTATTTTAGGTTTTTTAATTATATTTTAATTTATATCTATCATATTAATAATAGCATATTAATTTATTTTTTATTAATTGATATCATATCTATCAATAAAATTGTTTATATTTAGTTTATATTATATATAATTATAATGATTATTATTACTAAATATTGCATCACATTTTTAAAAAAATTTAAAATTCTTATATTTTCAAAGGTTATAACCTTTGAATATGTGAAAAAATATCAAAAATATTTTTTTTGTTATTTCATTGTTTAAATAAAACCTATAAACCACTAAATGCATAAAAACATAAATCGCTAAACTCCTAATTGACAAAACCTCTAAATACTTAAACCATTAAACTGGTAAATATTAATAATAATTCATAAATCTCATTTTAATATTTATTCAGTATAATTTTAAATTTTTATTTTTATTTTTATTATTTATCAGTTTATTTTTATAGAAATATTAATTACAATATAAATTATTAGTGAGACAGATCTAATTTAAATTAGACTGGTATACCTAAAATAATAATGAATAAATCTCAATATTATTTTTTTCATTATAATTTTAAATCTTCATTTTAAATATTTATTTTTTTATTTTTATATAAATATTAATTAAAAAAAATTATGATTTAGACAAATATAATTTATATAAATTAATTTTCAACAAAAAAATATGAATAAACTTTTTAAAAGAAAAAAAAAATTTCAAAACAACAAATTATTATATAGTTATATATTTTGATTTTTTCTGAATCATTTTAGGTTTTTTTATTATATTTTAATTGATATCTATCTTATTAATAATAGATTATTACTTTATTTTTTGATCATATTTAGAATATTTATCAATAATATTGTTTATATTGAATTTATTTGATATATAAATATAATGATTCTTATAACTAAATAATGAATTCACATTTGAAAAAAATTTAAAAATTATTATATTTTCAAATGATATAACCTTTGAAAATATCAAAAAATAATAAAATTAAATATTTTGTTATTTTAATTTTTAAATAAAACCTATAAACAACTAAATGCATACACTGTAAAATCAGTAAACTTCTAAGGCCCGTAATGCCTAAATACATAAACCATTAAAATGCTATATACTACTTAATAATTAAGAAATCTAATTTTTATTTCAATTTATTATTATTTTAAATTTTCATTTTAATTATTTATAAGTTTATTTTATAAAAATATTTATTACAAAATAAATATAAGTGTGACAAATATAATTTAAATAATTTATTTTTATTCAAAAAATATATATACGCTAAAAAGATAAGTAAAATTTTAAAAATTAATTATTATTATCCAGTAATATTTTTTACCTTAATTTTGAATCAATTTGGGTTTCGTAAATATTTTTTAATTAATATTTATCTTATTATTAATAGTTTATTAATTTAATTTTTGATCATAATTATAATATCTATCAATAAAATTGTTCATATTGAATTTATATTATATATAATTATTAAAATTATTATAAGTAAATATTGTACTCACATTTAAATATTTTTATATTTTCAAAGATTATAACGTATGAAAATGACAAAAAATTACTAATATTTTTTTTGTTATTTTTTCAAAGATTATAACCTTCAAAAATGAGAAAAATAACAAAAATAAATTTTTTATTATATCATTGTATAAATAAAACATATAAACCATTAAATGCCTAAATACATAAATCGCTAATTTCTATAACCCCGAAGCCCCAAAATACCTAAACCTTTAAACTCATAAACCTTAAATATAATTTAAATAATTTATAGAAATATTATTTATAAAATAAATTATGAGTGACAAATATAATTTAAATAATATATTTTTAACAAAAAAAAATATAAGCTTATAAAATGATGCAAAAACTAAGAAATAAATTTTTATTTAGTAATTAATTTTACTTTGATTATCAATCATTTTAGGTTTTTGAATTATATTTTAATTTATATCTATCATATTAATAATAGTTTTTAAATTTATTTTTTGATAATTGATATAATATTATCAATAAAATTGTTTATATTTAGTTTATATTATATATCGTAATAATAATTATTATTACTAAATATTGTATTCACATTTTAAAAAAATTTTAAAATTTGTATATTTTCAAATGTTGTGACATTTGAAAATTTGAAAAAATATCAAAAATAAATTTTTTATTATTTCTTTATTTAAATAAAAGTTATAAATCATTAAATGCCTAAATACTTAAATCAATAACTTCTAAATCTCGAAAACCCTAAATAGATAAATTTTTTAAAAAGGTATATCCTAAATAATATATAATAAATCTCATTTTTATTTTTTTCATTATAATTTTAAATATTCATTTTAATTATGTATTTTGTTTATTTTTATATAAATTTTAATTACAAAATAAATTATAAGTTAGACAAATATAATTTATATAAATTATTTTTCAACAAAAAAATATAGAAAAACTTATTAAAAGAAGAAAAAAATTAAAAACAAAAAATTATTATATAGTAATATATTTTATTTTGTTTCTGAATCATTTTAAGTTTTGTAATTATATTTTAATTGATATCTAACTTATTAATAATAGATTATTAATTTATCTTTTGATCATTATTAGTATATTTATCAATAAAAATATTTATATTTAATTTATATGATATATAGATTTAATAATTATTATAACTAAATATTGTATTCACTTTTGAAAAAAAATTTTAAAATTATTATATCTTCAAATGAAATAACCTTTGAACATGTGAAAAAACAAAAAAAATATTTTTTTTATTATTTATTTGTTTAAATAAAACCTATAAATCATTAAATACCTAAACACTTAAATCACTAAACTACAAAATCCCGATAGCGCTATATAGATAATTGTTTAAATGGGTTGAGCCCTAAATAATAATTAATAAATCTCATCTTTATTTAATTTCATTATAATTTAAAAAATTCATTTTGATTGTTTAGTTTTTTCTTTATATATATATATTAATTATAAAATAAATTATGAGTTAAGAATATAATTTATAAAAATTATTTTTCATCAAAAAATAGATAAGCTTATAAAAAAAATAAAAATTTAAAAACAAGTAATTAATATTAAGTAATATATTTTGCTTTGCTTCTGAATCATTTTAGGTTTTGATATTATATTTTATGTAATATCAATCTTATTGATAATAGATTTTTATTTTTATTTTTTGATAATTATTAGAATATCTATCAATAAAATTATTTATATTGAATTTATATGATATATAATTATTATGATTATTATAAATAAATATTTATTCACTTTTGAAAAAAATTTAAAAATTATTATATTTTCAAAGGTTATAACCTTTGAAAATATCAAAAAATAATAAAAATAATTTTTTTTTATTTTTTTATTAAATAAAACCTATAAACCAGTAAATGCATACACAGTTAAATCAGTAAACTACTAAACCACGTAATGCCTAAATACATAAACCATTAAACTACTATATACTACTTAATAATTAATAATTGTAATTTTTATTTCTATTTATTATAATTTTAAATATTCATTTTAATTATTTATTAGTTTATTTTTATAGAAATATGTATTACAAAAAAAGTATGAGTGAGACATATATAATTTAATTAATTTATTTTTAATAAAAAAAATATACGCAATAAAAGAAGTAGAAATTTAAAAATTTAAAATTATTATACAGTAATATATTTTACTATAATTTTGAATCAATTTGGGTTTCATACATATTTTTTAATTAATATCTATCTTTTTATTAAAAGTCTATTAATTTAATTTTTGATCATTATTATATTATCAATTAATAAAATTTTTTATATTGAATTTATATGATATATAATTTTTAATATTATTAAAACTAAATATTGTATTCACATTTCAAAAAATTATAAATTTTATTATATTTTCAAAGGTTGTAACCTATGAAAATTATAATAAATTATAAAAAATTTTCTTGTTATTTTATTTTTTTATATAAAACCTATAAACCACTAAATGCCTAAAAACATAAATCGCTAAACTCCTAACGGAAAACCCTCTAAATACTTAAACTATTAAACTGGTGTACATTAATAATAAACTTAAATCTCATTTTAATTTTTATTTAGTATAATTTTAAATTTTCATTTTAATTATCTATAAGTTTATTTTTATAGAAATATTAATTAGGAAATAAATAATTAGTGAGATGGATGCTAATTTAAATTAAACCAGTATCCCTAAATAATAAATAATAAATAATAAATCTCATTATTTTTTATTATAATTTTAAATATTCATTTTAATTATTTATTTGTTTATTTATATATAAATATTAATTACAAAATAAATTATGAGTTATACAAATATAATTTATATAAATTATTTTCCATAAAAAAATATACTTAAATTTATTAAAAGAATAAAAAATTTAAAAACAAAAATTATTATATAGTAATATATTTTTCTTTGCTTCTGAATCATTTTAAGTTTTGAAATTGTATTTTAATTATATCTATCTTATTATTAATGGATTATTAATTTATTTTTTGATTATTATTAGAATATTTATCAATAATATTATTTATATTGAATTTATATAATATATAAATATAATGATTAGTATAACTAAATATTCTATTCATATTTGAAAAAAAATTTAAAATTATTATATTTTCAAAGGTCATAACCGTTTAAAATATCAAAAAATAATAAAAATAATTTTTTTGTTATTTTATTTTTTCAATAAAACCTAATAAACCACTAAATGCTAGGGGTGTATTGGGACGGGACAGGAATGGGGATTACAAATCTACAGTCCCTTCCCACAGTTCTGAAATTTTTTTTTGAAGATCCAGACCCGTCCCAAAGGTTGAAAATATTGGGATGGGACGGGATGGAGATCCGGGATTTTGGGTAGGAGAAAAAGGTTCCGGGATGGAAAGGAGTTCGAACAATTTTTTCAATTTATTTTCTTCAAACCGACCAAGTTAGTTCATATCGAAACCTTTTGTTGTACCATTTATCATTCCTTAGTTATGTATCTTTCAAACTCAGATTGGGTCAATTTTGTTTTGTCAATTAGGCTGAATACCGCAAACGAGTTCCATTACCTTATCAAAAGCTTTGATGTGCAGAAAATAATAGAAATGTTAAATAGAACAGGACCGAGTTGTGTGCATAATTTGGTTCTTTGTTTTGTCACAAGTTAGCTTTGTTCAGCCGAGTGAAAGTTAAACATATTAGCAATACTACATTTTTTAAACAATTACTTAAAATATTAAGGAATAGCTAAAAATGACCACAAACATTGGTAGCATAATTACTACTTAAGTAATTGCTAAAAATAGGCAGCTTAATATAACAAAAAAAATACAACTAATAACAACCATGATAATAATCATTTCAAATATCCGTCACAGAACAACAACGAAAATTCAAACCCAATTAATTATCTTTTCTACAAGTTCTCCCTTTTCTTCCTCCACTTTAGAAAGGACAACCAAAGATGAAAAAGTGTTAATCATGTAGAGATAAATTTCTAAGATGAAAGAGTAATAAAAAAACAAAATATTACCTTATAAAATAATATACACCCATTATAACTTTTGTTGGACAACTATAGTGGAAGAATATTTGGATCTTGTGACCCCTTTGAAAATTGTAATTGAACTATATTTTTATTAAATTGAATGAATAAAATAAGTAAAATTGAAATTAAAATTTTAAGATTTGTATACTAACCTGATTCATTATCATCAAGGTCTTGAACTAATTCTTCAATTTCAATAGGTTTGTTTGAGCTTCACAACCAATCTTTTAGACATATGAGAACTTCAGCTATAATAGATGTTAAAGAACTACTAAATTTATCTAAAGTTCTCGCCCCAGTGCTAAATGAGATTCGTAGGCCATAGTAGATGCTTGGATAGAAAATACATCCCTTGCTACATTTGCCTAAGAAAGACACCTAATCTCATTTACCTTCCACTAGTTTAGAAGATCAAAATCAATTCTATTTTTTTCAAGTTTGTCCTCCAATTACCTATCCAACTCTTCCAAAGCTGCAACTTCTTGTTCTTTCTCCAATTCAACAAAAAAATCATCAACAAAAGTATCACTACCATCAAAGAAATCATCATTTTTCTTCAACATAGTAGAAGAGAAATCATAATCTTTTGATTTATCTTCATTTAAATCTTTATAATAATCCATCATCTCATTTAATGCATTTATAACCTTTTTCACCAAATTTTTAACCAATTCGTCTCCATAATGCTAAGTGTAGTAACCTTGAGATATTTGAGCTTTTATCTAGGATCCAACACTACTGCTACAAAAAGCATAATATTTGTTGACTGAAAGAACAACAATATTTGTTGAATTTATGCCTCTTTTTCATACCAATTTCAGACACCATTGTATCTCTACTAGTTTAACAAATTTCAATTTTTTTCAAAATTCGAATAATCTCCAGAAAATAAACACTAGAGGTAGAATATTATGAGCCAGAAAATTTATAAGTTACCTGATAAAAATTTTTCAAGAAACGAGACAAAATTTTAGCATTTGTTCAGTCTCTCTCAGTTGGAACGTTTGAACCGAACTCCTTCAAAAACCATTAGTCTTTGTCCTCCAACTTATCAAATTCTTTTTGATATTTTATTTTAGTTTGTAGAATCAACTAAGTTGAATTCCATCTTGTAGGACAATCTAATTGCAATGAAGATCCATATGTCAAGTTTGCTTCTTCAACACATAACATAAACATATCTAATCTTTTAGGATAGTCAAACATATATAAAACAAATTTTGAATGCTACTCCAAGTGTCGGTAGTCAATGAAACTCTACAACAATGAGATGATATGCTATCAAATAATATCTTATTTTCCTTCACAAACAAAGAAAAACAATTCCTCAATATAGAGTGCCTAGATGGAATTTTAAATTGAGGCACACTAACTTCACAAAACTCATTAAACTCATCCCTCTCAACAAAACAAAAAGGCAATTCATCTTTTATGATCATTTTCACCAAAGCCTCCCTAAATAGTTATTGATCAAATTGACAACAAGTTAATTTGTTATCCTCTGAACTAGTACCTTTAGTGAAACTCAACAAAGATTGTAACTTGTCTTTACCTTTGTGAGCTTCTATTAATTCTTTTTTGGGTGGAAATTTCCTACAAGTCTCTCTCAAGTATTTCCATAAATCCGAAGTACCTTGATCATTTTTTGCCAAGTATTCTTTGATACACCATATACAAGCTACCCTGCCAGTTTCATTTCCCTCTGAATCAACTAATATCTCATAAGTTTCCCAAACAGCAGACTTATACTTTTTATGAGCTTGAGGTTCAGATGTAACTTTACTTTCTTTTACAATTAGAATTGAAGAACCTGCCGTAACAATAGGAGGGTTCGTGAAAATGATGATTTGATTTACCAGTACTTTGATCATTTGAGATGTGATCACCTTCAATTTATTATATTTTTTGTTTACCGTTGGATTGTGCTATCTGCATTGCCATTAATTAATATAAAATGTTAAGCATAAATACATATAAATATTTCAAACAAGCAAGCTCTACAAAACTTACTGTAACACATTCAGCCCACCGATTCGGCCCAACTACAACACCACAACCAATAATCAACAAAACTGACTAAGACACATAATAATAATAATTAATCACTCAATACTCGTCACAAAAACAAACCAAAAGGCTGGTTGCATCTTAGACACGGTGGAGGCAACTAGAAGTGCAACGGACAAGGGTTGTACCTAACTGAACTAAGTTGGAATTGCATGAGGCGGCCTGGAACTCATCGGAAGAGCAATAGGTGCGTCGGAATTGGATGGGCAGTAGCGGAATTGGTGGCATCTTCATGTTCTATATATATATATATTTCTGGTTCTAGAATCGGGTTTTTAGGACGGGATGGTTCTTGGGATGGATATTGCTTAAGATCCGAAATAGTTCCAAAAGAAAAAATACCTGAGAGAACGGGACGGGAAAAGTCAAAGTCAACAGATTTTCTCAGTCCCGATTCTTTCGGGACAATTCTTCGAGTCGGGTCGCGAATCTCCGAGTCCCGTGAGCACCCCTACTAAATGCATATAAAGTTAAATCAGTAAACTCATAAACCCGGTAATGCTTAATTACATAAACCATTAAACCGCTAAATACTACTTAATAATTAAAAAATCTATTTTTTATTGTTATTTATTATATTTTTAAATATTCATTTTAATTATTTATTAGTGTATTTATTTAGAAATATTTATTACAAAATAAATTATGAGTTGGACATATATAATTTAAATAATATATTATTTATCTAATAAAAATATACTCTTATAAAAGAAGTATAAAATTAAAAATTAAAAATTATTATCAAGTAATATAAGTTACTTTAATTTTGAATCAATTTGGGTTTTGCAAATATTTTTTAATTAATATCTATCTTAATATTAATAGTTTATAAATTTAATTTTTGATCATTATTATAATATCTATCATTAAAATTATTTTTATTAAATTTATATGATATATAATTATTAATATTTTTATCACAAAATATTGTATTAAAATTTTCAAAAAATTGTAAATATTATTATATTTTCAAATGTTATAACCTATGAAAATGATAAAAAGTATAGAAATTTTTTTTATTATTTTATTTTTTTAAATAAAACCTATAAACCACTAAATACCTAAAAACATAAATCACTAAACTTCTAAAGACAAAACCTCTAAATACTTAAATCATTAAACTAGTATACATTAATAATAAATAATAATTCTAATTTTAATTTTTATTTAGTATAATTTTAAATTTTATTTTAATTATTCATCAAATTAATCTTATAGAAATATTAATTACTAAATAAATTATTAGTGAGATAAATCTATTTTAAATTAAACTGGTATCCCTAAATAATAAATAATAAATCTCATTTTTTTATTATAATTTTAAATATTCATTTTAATTATTTATTTGTTTATTTATATATAAATATTAATTACAAAATAAATTGGGTTAGACAAATATTATTTTTATAAATTATTTTTCATCAAAAAATTATTGATAAACTTTTTAAAATAAAAAAAAATTCAAAACAAAAAATTGTTATATATTAATATATTTGTCTTTTCTTCTGAATCATTTTAGGATGTGTAATCATATTTTAATTGATATATATCTTATTAATAATAGATTATTAATTTATTTTTTGATCATTATTAAAATAATTATCAATAAAATTGTTTATATTGAATTTATATGATATATAATTATAATGATTATTATAGCCAAATATTGTATTCACATTTAAAAAATAATTCAAAATTTTTATATTTTTAAATGTTATACTGCTTAATAATTAATATTTTTAAATTTAAATCAGTAACTCCAAAACCTCATAATGCCAAAATACATAAACCATTAAACCGCTATATACTACTTAATAATTAATAAATCTAATTTATATTTCTATTTATGATAATTTTAAATATTCATTTTAATTATTTATTAGTTTATTTTTATTGAAATATTTATTACAAAATAAATTATGAGTGCTCCAAATATAATTTAATTAATTATATTTTAATTGATATCTATCTTATTAATAATAGATTATTAATTTATATTTTGATCATTATTAGAATATTTATCAATAAAATTGTTTATATTGAATTTATATTATATATAAATATAATGATTATTATAACAAAATATTGTAATCACATTTTAAAAAAATTTAAAAATTATTTTATTTTCTAAGGTTATAACCTATGAAAATATCAATAAATAATAATAAAAAAATTTTATTTTTTTAATTTTTTAATTAAACCTATAAACCACTAAATGCATACATAGTTAAATTAGTAAACTCCTAAACCTCATAATAAAACATATTTTAATTTTTTATTTTTTTAAAATAAAAAATTATTATTTAGTAATAATATATCTTATTTTGATTTTGAATCATTTTAGATTCTACAATTATATTTTAATTTATATCATTCTTATTAATACTAGATTATTAATTTATTTATTGATCATTATTATAATTTCTATTAATAAAATTATTTATATTGAGTTTACATTATATATAATTATTAAGATTATTATAACTAAATATTATATTCACATTTAAAAAAATTTAAAATTATTATATTTTCAAAGGTTACAACCTTAAAAAATTAAAAAAATTCAAAAAATTAAATTTTTTGTTTTTTAATTCTTAAGATAATAACTATAAATCACTAAAGGTCTAAACACTTAAATCACTAAACTCCTAAACCCAAAATTACCAAAATACTTAAACCATTAAAACGGTATATCCTGAATAATAAATAATAAATCTCAATTTTATTTGTATTCATTATAATTTTAAATATTCATTTTAATTATTTAGTAGTTTATTATTATAGAATTATAAATTACAAAATAAATTATGAGTAAGACAAATATAATTTAAATAATTTATTTTTAATAACAAAAATATAAACATAAAAAAAAGCAAAACATTAAAAAAATTTTTATTTAGTAATATATTTTTCTTTGATTTGAATAAATTTATATTTTGCAAATAGATTTAAATAATAACTATTTTATTAAGAAAAGTTTATTAATTTATTTTTTGATCATAATTATAATATCTAGCAATATAATTATTTATATTGAATTTAAATGAATTATAATTATGAAGATTATTATAAATAAATATTATATTTACATTTGATAGAAATTTAAAAATTATTATATTTTCAAAGGATATAATCTTCATAAATTAGAAAAAATAATGATAATAAATTCTTTGCTATATCATTGTTTAAATAAAACTTATAAACCACTAAATTCCTAAACACTTAAACATCTAAACTTCTAAGCACAAAAGCCCCTAAATACTTAAACAATTAAACTCGTAAACTTTAAATATAATTTAAATAATTTATTAAAATATTAATGCTAAATACATAAACCATTAAACCGCTATATACTACTTAATAATTAATAAATGTAATTTTTATTTCTAATTATTATAATTTTAAATATTCATTTTAATTATTTATTAGTTTATTTTTATAGAAATATTTATTACAAAGTAAATTATGAGAGCGACATATATATTTTAATTAATTTATTTTTAATCAAAAAAATATATGCTTATAAAACAAGTAGAAATTAAAAAATTAAATATTATTATCCAGTAATATATTTTACTTTAATTTTGAATCAATTTGGGTTTTGTAAATATTTTTTAATTAATATCAATCTTTTTATTAATAGTTTATTAACTTAAATTTGATCATTATTATATTATCTATCAATAAAATTGTTTATATTGAATTTATATGATATATAATTATTAATATTATTATAACTAAATATTGTTTTCACATTTCAAGAAATTTTTAAATATTATTATATTTTCAAAGGTTATAATCTATGAAAATGAGAAAAAAGTACAATTTTTTTTGTTATTTTATTGTTTAAATAAAACCTACAAACCACTAAATGTCTAAAAACATAAATTGCTAAACTCCTAAACGAAAAATCCTTTAAATACTTAAATTATTAAACAGGTGTACATTAATAAAAAATCATAAATCTCAATTTAATTTTTATTTAGTATAATTTTAAATTTTTATTTTAATTATTTATCTGTTTATTTTTATAGAAATATTAATTACAAAATAAATTATTAGTGAGATAGTTATAATTAAAATAATTTATTTTTCATTAAAAAAATATATATCCTTATAAAAAGCGGATAAATTTTAAATATATATCCTTATTAAAATATTAATTACAAAATAAATTATGAGTGATACAAATATAATTTAAATAATTTATTTTTCATCAAAAAAATTATATAATCTTATAAAAAGAAGCAAAAACTAAAAAACAAAAATTATTATTAAGTAATAAATTTTACTTGAATTTTGAATAATTTTAGGTTTTGCAATTATATTTTAATTTATATCAATCATAATAATAATAACATAATAATTTATGTTTTCATAATTGATATCATATCTATCAATAAAATTGTTTATATTTAATATATATTATATATAATTATAATGATTATTATTACTAAATATTGTATTCACATTTTTAAAAAATTCTAAAATTATTATATTGTCAGAGGTTATATAACCTTTGAAAATGTGAAAAAATATCAAAAATAATTTTTTTGTTATTTCATTGTTTAAACAAAACATATAAACCACTAAATACCTAAAAACATAAATCGCTAAAGTCCTAAACGATAGAACCTCTAAATACCTAAAATATTAAATAGGTATACATTAATAATAATTCATAAATCTCATTTTAATTTTTATTCAGTATAATTTTAAATTTTTATTTTAATTATTTATCATTTTATTTTTATTGAAATATTAATTACAAAATAAATTATTATTGAAATAGATATAATATAAATTAAACTGGTATAACCTAAATAATAAAGAATAAATCTCATTTTTTTTAATTATAATTTTAAATATTCATTTTAATTATTTATTTGTTTATTTTTATATAAATATCAATTAAAAAATAATTTCTGAGTTAAACAAAAATAATTTATATTGAATTTATATGATATTTAAATATAATGATTATTATAACTAAAAATTGAATTCACATTTGAAAAAAATTTAAAAATAATTATATTTTCAAAGGTTATATCCTTTGAAAATATGAAAAAATTATAAAAATAAATATTTTGTTATTTTAATTTTTAAATAAAACCTATAAAGCACTAAATGCATACATAGTTAATTTAGTAAACTCCTAAAGCCTGTAATGCCTAAATACATAAACCATTAAACCACTATATACTACTTAATAAATAAGAAATCTAATTTTTATTTCAATTTATTATAATTTTATATATTCATTTTAATTATTTATTAGTTTATTTTTATATAAATTTTTATTACAAAATAAATTATTACTACGACAAATATAATTTAAATAATTTAGTTTTAATAAAAAAATTATATACGTGTATAAAACAAGTAAAAATTTAAAAATTAAAAATTATTATCCAATAATATTTATTACTTTAATTTAGAATAAATTTGGGTTTTGTAAATATTTTTTTATTAATATCTATCTTATTATTAATAGTTTATTAATTTAATTTTTGATCATTATTATAATATCTATCAATAAAATTCTTCATTTTGAATTTATATCATATATAATTATTAAAATTATTATAACTAAATATTGCATTCACATTTCAAAAAATTTTAAATATTATTATATTTTCAAAGGTTATAACCTATGAAAATGACAAAAAATTATAAAATTATCTTTTATTATTTTATTGTTTAAATAAAACCTATAAACCACTAAATGCCTAAAAACATGAATCGGTAAACACCTATATGACAAAACCTCTAAATACTTAAAATATTAAATTGGTATACATTAATAATAATTCATAAATCTCATTTTAATTTTTATTCAGTATAATTTTAAATTTTTATTTTAATTATTTATCAGTTTATTTTTATTGAAATATTAATTACAAAATAAATTATTAGTGATACAGATATAATTTAAATTAAACTGGTATACCCTAAATAATAAATAATAAATCTCATTTTTTTTCATTATAATTTTAAATATTAATTTAATTATTTATTTGTTTATTTTTATATAAATATTAATTAAAAAATAAAGAATGAGTTAGAGAAATATAATTTATGTTAATTATTTTTAATCAAAAAAATAAAGATAAATTTTTTAAAATAAAAAAAAATTACAAAACAAAAAATTATTAGTTAGTAATATATTTTGGTTTGTTATGAATCATTTTATGTTTGTAATTATATTTTAATTGATATCTATCTTATTAATAATATATTATTAATTTATTTTTTGCTCATATTAGATTATTAATCAATAAAATTGTTTATATTGAATTTATATGATATATAAATATAATTATTATTATACCTAAATATTGAATTCACTTTTGAAAAAAATTTAAAAATTATTATATTTTCAAAGGTTATAACCTTTGAAAATATCAAAAAATAATAAAATAAATTGTTTGTTATTTTATTTTTTAAATAAAACATATAAACCTCTAAATGCATGCATTATTAAATCATTTTACCCCTAAACCCCATAATACCTAAATACATAAACCATTAAAACACTATATAATACATAATAATTAATAAATCTAATTTTTATTTCTATTTATTATAATTTTAAATATTCATTTAATAATTTATTAGTTTATTTTTTTAGAAATATTTATTACAAATTAAAATATGATTAATATAAATATAATTTAAATAATTTAATTTTAATCAAAAAATATATATACGCTTATAAAAGAAGTAAAATTTAAAAATTAAAAATTATTATTCAGTAATATACTTTACTTTAATTTTGAATCAATTTGGGTTTTTTAAATATTTTTTTATTTATATCTATCTTATTATTAATAGTTTATTAATTTAATTTTTGATCATTATTATAATAACTTTTAATAAAATTATTTATATTTAATTTATATAATAAATGATTATTAATAATTTTATAACTAAATGTTGTATTCACATTTCATAAAATTTAAAATCTCAAAACCATTAAACTGGTATACATTAATAATAAATCATAAATCTCATTTTAATTTATATTCAGTATAATTTTAAATTTTTATTTTAATTATTTATCAGTTTATTTTTATAAAAATATTAATTACAAAATAAATTATTAGTGACACAAATATAATTTAAATAATTTATATTTCATCAAAAAAAATATAAGCTTATAAAAATATCCACAATTTTAAAAACAAAAATTTATTATTTAGTAGAATATTTTATTTTGATTTTGTATCATATTAGATTTTGCATTTATAAATTTTTTATTTTGATTTTGTATCAATTTAGATTTTGCATTTATATTTTAATTTATATCATTCTTTTTAATAATAGTTTATTAATAATTTATTGATCATTATTATAATATCTAATATTAAAATTATTTATATTGAGTTTACATTATATTTAATTATTAATATTATTATAACTAAATATTATATTCACATTTAAAAAAAATTAAAAAATATTATATTTTCAAATGTTATAACCTTCAAAAATTAAAAAAAACAAAAAATTAAATTTTTTGTTTTTTCATTCTTTAAATAAAAACTATAAATCACTAAGGCATAAACACTTAAATCATTAAACCCCAAAAGACCTAAATACCAAAACCATTAAAACTGTATATCCTGGATAATAAATAATAAAGCTTACTTTTTATTTGTATTCATTATATTTTAAATATTCATTTTAATTAATTTTTAGTTATTTTTATAGAATTATAAATAACAAAATATATTATGAGGAATACAAATCTAATTTAAAAAATATACTTTTAAGAACAAAAAATATAAACTAATGAAAAGAAGCAAAACATCAAAAACATTATTATTTAGTAATTTATTTTACTTTGATTTTGAATAAATTTAGATTTTGCAAATATATTTTAAATAATATCTATCTTATTTATAATAGTTTATTAATTTATTTTTTGATCATTAATATAATATCTATCAATATAATTGTTTATATTGAATTTATATGATATATAATTATTAATATTATCAAAACTAAATATAGTTTTCACATTTCAAAAAAATTTAGAAATTATTATATTTTCAAAGGTTGTAACCTTAAAAAATGAGAAAAAATAACATAAAATAAATTTTCTGTTATATCATTATTTAAATAAAACTTATAAACCATTAAATACCTAAACACATAAATCTCTAAACTCCTAACCCCGAATCCCCTAAATACTTTAACCATTAAACTCGTAAACCTTAAATATAATTTAAATAAATTATTGAAATATTAATTAAAAAATTAATTATGAGTGATACAAATATAATTTAAATAATTTATTTTTTATCAAAAAAAAATATAATTTAATAAAATGAGACAAAAACTAAAAAATAAAAATTATTATTAGGTAATAAATTTACTTTGATTTTTAATCATTTTAGTTTTTGTAATTAAATTTCAATTTATATCTATCATATTAATAATAGTTTATTAATTTATTTTTTGATAATTGATATAATATCTATCAATAAAATTGTTTATATTTAGTTTATATTATATATTGCTATAATAATTATTATTACTAAATATTGTATTCACATTTTTAAAAAAGTTTAAATAATTATATTTTCAAAGGTTATAATCTTTGAAAACCCTAAATAGCTATAATTATTATTACTAAATATTGCTATAATAACTACTAAATCTCGAAAACCCTAAATAGCTAATTTTTTTAATCAGTTATATACTAAATAATAAACAATAAATCTCATTTTTATTTTTTTCATTATAATTTTAAATATTCATTTTAATTATTTATTTATTTATTTTTATATAAATATTAATTACAAAATAAATTACGAGTTAGACAATTATAATTTATAATTATTATTTTTCAGCATAAAAAATATAGATAAACTTATTAAAAGTAAAAAAAAATTAAAATCAAAAAATTATTATATAATAATATAATTTGCTTTGCTTCTGAATCATTATTAGTTTTGTAATTATATTTTAATTGTTATCTATCTTATTAATAATAGATCATTAATTTATTTTTTGATCATTATTATAATAATTATCAATAAAATTGTTTATATTGAATTTATTTGATATTTAAATATAATGATTATTATTATTAAATTTTGAATTCACTTTTGAAAAAAATTTTAAAATTATTATATTTTCAAAGATTATTACTTTTGAATATGTGAAAAAATAAAAAAAAATAGTTTTTTTGATATTTTATTGTTTATATAAAACCTATAAACCAATAAAAGCCTAAAAACATAATTCAATAACTCCTAAAAATCTAAAACCCTAAATAATAAATAATAATCCTTTTAAATCGGTAACCATAAATAATAAATAATAAATCTCAATATTATTGTTTTTATTATAATTTTAAAATTCATTTTAATTATTTATTTGTTTATTTTTATATAAATATTAATTACAAAATAAATAATGAGTGAGATAGGTTTTAATTTAAATAAATTATTTTCTATGATAAAAAAAATAAGCTTATAAAATTAAACAAAATTTCAAAATTTTAAAATTTTTTTAGTAATATAATTTACTTTGATTTTGAATTATTTGGTTTCTACAAATATATTTTAATTAATATCTATCTTATTAATAATAGTTTATTATTTTATTTTTTGATCATTATAATAATATATATTAATAAATATTTTTATATTGAATCTACAACAAATATAATTTTTAAGATTATTATAACTTAGTTTGTATCCATATTTAATAACTATTAAAAAATTATTATATTTTTAAATGTTATAACATTTGAAAATCACGAAAATTCATAAAAATAATAATTTTGTTATTTCTTTGATTAAATAAAAACTATAAACACCTAAATGTGTAAACTTATAAATCAATAAACTCATTAACCCCAAAACTAGAAAAAACTTAAACAATTAAATAGTTATACCCTAAATAATAAATCATAAATCTCATTTTTATTAGTATTCATTATAATTTTAATTATACATTTTAATTATTTATTAGTCTTATATCTTACTTTGATTTTGAATAAATTTATATTTTGCAAATATATTTTAAAAAGTATCTATCTTATTAATAATAGTTTATTAATTTATTTTTTTCTCATTAATATAATATCTATCAATATAATTGTTTATATTGAATTAACATGATATATATATATTAAGATTATCATATCTAAATATAGTATTCACATATAAAAAAACATTAAAAATTGTTATATTTTCAAAGGTTATAACCTTCAAAAATCAGAAAAAATAACAAAAATAATTTTTTTGATATATCATTATTTAAATAAATCTTATAAACCATTAAATGTCTAAATACATAAACTTCTAAACTCCTAAACCCCGAAGCCACTAAATACCTAAACCATTGAACTCCTAATCCTTAAATATAATTTAAATAATTTATAGAAATATAAATTACAAAATAAATTATGAGTGAAATATAATTTAAATAATATATTTTACAACAAAAAAAAATATAAGCTTATAAAAGGATGCAAAAAGTAAAAAAAAAATTATTATTTAGTAATAAATTTTACTTTGATTTTGAATCATTTTAGGTTTTTAATTATATTTTAATTTATATCTATCATATTAATAAAAGTTTATTAATTTATTTTTTGATAATTGATATAATATTATCAATAAAATTGTTTATATTTAGTTTATATTATAGATAGTTTTAATAATTATTATTACTAAATTTTGTATTCATATTTTTAAAAAATTTTAAAATTATTATATTTTCAAATGTTATAACATTTGAAAAAATAAAAAAATATCAAAAATAAATTTTTTGTTATTTCATTGTTTAAATAAAAGCTATAAAGCATTAAATGCCTAAATACTCAAATCAATAACTTCTAAATCTCGAAAACCCTAAATAAATAAATTTTTAAATAGGTATAACCTAAATAATAAATAGTAAATCTAATTATTATTTATTTAATTATAATTTTAAATATTCATTTTAATTATTTATTTCATTATTTTTATATAAATTTTAATTATAAAATAAATTATAAGTTAGACAAATATATTTATATAAATTATTTTTCACCAAAAAAATATAGATAAACTTATTAAAAGAAGACAAAAATTAAAAACAAAAAATTATTATATAGTAATATATTTTACTTAGTTTCTGAATCATTTTAGGTTTTGTAATTATATTTTAATTGATATCTAATTTATTAATAATAGATTAGTAATATATTTTTTGATCATTATTAGAATATTTATCAATAAAAATATTTATATTTAATTTATATGATATTAAATTTAATAATTATTATAACTAAATATTATATTCATTTTTGAAAAAATTTTTAAAATTATTATATTTTCAAAGATTAAAACCTTTAAACTTGTGAAAAAACAAAAAAAAATATTTTTTTTTATTTCATTGTTTAAATAAAACCTGTAAATCACTAAATGCCTAAACACTTAAATCACTAAACTACAAAATAATTGATAACACTATTTAGATAATCCTTTAAATCAGTATACCCTAAATAATAATTAATAAATTTCATTTTTATTTGATTTCATTATAATTTAAAAAATTCATTTTGATTGTTTAGTTTTTTATTTTTATATATGTATTAATTATAAAATAAATTATGAGTTAAAAATATAATTTATAAAAATTATTTTTCATCAAAAAATTGATAAGCGTATAAAAAGAATAAAAATTTAAAAACAAATTATTATTATTAGTGATTATTTTGCTTTGATTTTGAATAATTTTATGTTTTAATATTATATTTTAAGTAATATTAATCTTATTCATAAAAGATTTTAAATTTTTTATTGATTATTATTAGAATAACTATGAATAAAATTGTTTATATTGAATTTATATGATATATAATTATTATGATTATTATAAATAAATATTGTATTCACTTTCGAAACAAATTTAAAAATTATTATATTTTCAAATGTTATAATCTTAAAAAATGAGAAAAAATAATAAAAAAAATATTTTGTTATTTTATTTTTTAAATAAAACTTATAGACCAATAAATGCTTACTTACTTAAATTAGTAAGCTCATAAACCCCTAAATACATAAACATTTTAACATCTATATACTACTTAATAAATAATAAATCTCATTTTTATTTCTATTTATTATAATTTTAAATTTTCATTTTAATTATTTATAGTTTAATTTTTTAGAAAAATTAAATACAAAATAAATTTCTAGTGAGACAAATATTATTTAAATAATTATTTTTAATCAAAAAAATATAAGCTTATAAAAAGAAGGAAAAATTTAAAAATTAAATATTATTATTTAAAAATATATTTTCATTTGATTTTGAATCATTTTGTGTTATGTATATATATTTTAATTAATATTTATATTATTAATAATAGTTAATTAATTTAATTTTTGATCATTATTATAATATCTATCATTAAAATTGTTTATATAGAATTTATATGATATATAATTAGTAAGATTAATATAATTATACATCGTATTCACATTTCAATAAATTTTAAAAATTATTTTATTTTTAAAGGTTATAACCTTTGAAAATCAGAAAATATCTAAAAAAGATTTTTTTATTATATAAATAAAACCTATAAACCACTAAATACCTAAAAACCTAAAGTGATTAAACTCCTAAACGACAAAACTCCTAAATAATCAAACCATTAAACTAGGTATACCACATATAATAAATCATAAATCTCATTTTAATTTGTATTCATTATAATTTTAAATATTCATTTTAATTATTTATTAGTTTATTTTTTAAAGAAATAATAATTACAAAATAAATAATGAGCGAGACAACTATAATTTTAATAATTTATTTTTAAACAAAAAAAATATATGCTTATAAAAAGAAGTAAAAATTTAAAAACAAAAAATTATTATTTAGTAAAATATTTTACTTTGATTTTGAATCATTATATATAGGTTTTGCAATTATATTTTAATTACTATCAATCTTATAAAGAATAGTTTATTAATTTATTATTTGATCAATTTTATAATATCTAACAATAAAATTACTTATATTGAATTTAAATGTCTTATAATTATTAAGATTATTATAACTAAATGTTATATTTACATTTGAAAAAAATTTAAAAATTATTATATTTTCAAAGGTTATAACGTTCAAAAATGATAAAAAATCACAAAAATATTTTTTTATTATTTTATTATTTAAATAAAAATTATAGAGCACTAAATGCCTAAACATTTAAATCTCTAGACTTCTAAACCCCAAGACACCCTAAATACTTAAACCATTAAACATATATAACCTAAATAAAAAATAATAAATCTCAATTTTATTTGTATTCATTATAATTTTAAATATTCATTTTAATTATTTTTTAGTTTATTTTTATAGAAATATTAATTACAAAATATATAATGAGTGAGGCATATATAATTTTAAAAAATTATTTTTTATGAAATAAAATATTAGCTTATAAAAATAAACAAAATTTCAAAAATTTAAAATTTTATTTAGTAATATAATTTACTTTTATTTTGAAATATTTTGGGTTCTGCAGATATATTTAATTAATATCTATCTTATTAATAATAGTTTATTAATTTATTTTTTGATCATCAAATTAATATATAATAATAAAATTTTTTATACTGAATTTACATCAAATATATTATTAAGATTATTATAACTAAGTATTGTATTCATATTTTAGAACTATTAAAAATTATAATATTTTCAAAGGTTATAACCTTTGAAAATCACGAAAATTCATAAAAATAAATTTTTTGTTATTTCATTAATTAAATAAAACCTATAAACACCTAAATGTTAAAATATATAAATCAATAAACTCTTTAACCCCATAACCACAAAAAACTCAAACCATTAAATAGGTATACCCTAAATAATAAATCATATATCTCTTTTATATTAGTATTCATTATAATTTTAAATATTCATTTTAATTATTAATCAATTTATTTTTATAGAAATATTAGTTACAAAATAAATTATTAGTGAGATAGATATAATTTAAATAATTTATTTTTCATCAAAAAATTATATATGCTTATAAAATGAGCCAAAATTTTTAAATAAAAAATTATTATTTAATAATATATCTTAGTTTGAATTCGAATCATTTTAGATTCTACAATTATATTTTAATTTATATCATTCTTATTAATACTAGTTTATTAATTTATTTATTGATCATTATTTTAATATCTATTAATAAAATTATGTATATTTAGTTTACATTATATATAATTATTAAAATTATTATAACTAAATATTTTTTTCACATTTAAAAAAATTAAAAATTATTATATTTTCAAAGTTTACAACCTTCAAAAATTAAAAAATTCAAAAATTTTACTTTTTTGTTTTTAATTCTTTAGATAATAACTATAAATCACTGAAGGTCTAAACACTGAAATCACTAAACTCCTAAACCCAAAAAGACCTAAATAATTAAACCATTAAATAGGTATATTCTATATAATAAATAATAAATCTCAATTTTATTTGTATTCATTATAATTTTAAATAATTATTTTAATTAATTTTTAGTTAATTATTATAGAATTATAAATTACAAAATAAATTTTGCGTAAGATAAATTAATTTAAATAATTTATTTATAAAAACAAAAATATAAAGTTATAAAAAAAGAAAAACATTAAAAAAATTATTATTAAGGAATATATTTTACTTTGATTTTGAATAAATTTAGATTTGGCAAATATATTTTAAATAATATCTATCTAGTTAATAATAGTTTATTAAATTTTTTTTGATCATTATTATAATATCTAGCAATGTATTTATTTATATTGAATTTAAATGACTTATAATTATTAAGATTATTATAACTAAATATTATATTTACATTTGAAAAAAATTTAAAAATTATTATATTTTCAAAGGTTATAACCTTCAAAATAATAAAATAATAAAATAATAAAAATAAATTTTTTGTTATATCATTGTTAAAATAAAAATAATATTGAATAAATCTCAATTATATTTTTTAAATTATAATTTTATATATTCATTTTAATTATTAATTTGTTTATTTTTATATAAATATTAATTAAAAAATAAATTATGAGTTAGACAAATATAATTTATATAAATTAATTTTTATAAAAAAAATATGTATAAACTTTTTAAAAGAAAAGAATATTTCAAAATAACAAATTATTATATAGTAATATATTTTGATTTCTACTGAATCATTTTAGGTTTTTTTATTATATTTTAATTGATATTATCTTATTAATAATAGATTATTAATTTATTTTTTGATCATATTTAGAACATTTATCAATAATATTGTTTATATTGAATTTATATGATATATAAATATAATAATAAGATTATATCTTTCAAAATGTTCATTTACCAAAATGTTTATATTGAATTTATAAGATTATAAATATAAATATTGTTTATATTGAATTTATATGAACATTTACCAAAATGTTCATATTTAGAACATTTTGGGTTTTGTAAATATTTTTTAATTAATATCTATATTATTATTAATAGTTTATTAATTTAATTTTTGATCATTTTTATAATATCTTTCAATAAAATTGTTTATGTTGAATTTATATGATATATAATTATTAAAATTATTATAACTAAATATTGTATTCACATTTCAAATAATTTTTAATATTATTATATTTTCAAAGGTTATAACCTATGAAAATGACAAAAAATTACGAATTTTTTTTGTTATTTTATTGTTTAAATAAAACCTATAAACCACTAAATGCCTCAAAACATAAATCGCTAAACTCCTAAACGACAAAACATCTAAATATCAAACTATTAAACTGGTATTCATTAATAATAAACCATAAATCTGATTTTAATTTTTATTAAGTGTAATTTTAAATTTTTATTTTAATTATTTATCAGTTATTTTTATAGAAATATTAATTACAATATAAATTATTAGTGAGAAAGATCTATTTTAAATAATTTATTTTTTATCAAAAAAATATATGTGCATATAAAAAGATGCAACATTTTAAAAACAAAAATTTATTAATTTGTAATATAGTTTATTTTAATTTTGAAACATTTTAGTTTTTACAATTATATTTTAATTTATATCATTCTTATTAATAATAGTTTATTAATTTTTTATTGATCATTTTATAATATCTATTAATATAATTATTCATATTGACTTTACATTATATATTTTTATTAAGAATATTATAACTATATATTATATTAACATTTAAAAAAATTTAAAAATTATTATATTTTCAAAGTTTATAACCTTCAAAAATATAAAAAAATCAAAAAATTTATTTATTTTTTCATTCTTTAAATAAAAACTATAAATCACTAAAGTCCTAAATACTTAAATCACTAAACCCCAAAACACCTAAATACTTAAACCATTAAACTAGTATGTTTTGAATAATAAATAATAAATCTCAATTTTATTTGTATTCATTATAATTTTAAATGTTATTTTTAATTATTTATTAATTTATTTTTATAGAATTATAAATTAAAAATAAATTATGTGGAAGACAAATATAATTTAAATAATTTACTTTTAATAACAAAAAATAAAAACTTATAAAAAGAAGCAAAACATTAAAAAAATTATTATTTAGTATTATATTTTACTTTGATTTTTAATAAATTTATGTTTTCCAAATATATTTTAAAAATATCTATCTTATTAATAATAATTTATTAATTTATTTGTTTACATTAATATAATATCTATCAATATAATTGTTTATATTGAATTAACATGATATATATTTATTAAGATTATCATAAATAAATATATTATTCACTTATAAAAAAAAATTAAAATTTGTTATATTTTCAAAGGTTATAACCTTCAAAAATCAGAAAAAATAACAAAAATAAATTTTTAGATATATCATTGTTTAAATAAAACTTATAAACCATTAAATGCCTAAACACATAAATCTCTAAACTCGTAAACCCCGAAGCACCGAAATACCTAAACCTTTAAACTCATAAACCTTAAATATAATTTAAATAATTGATAGAAATATTAATTACAAAATAAATTATGAGTGACAAATATAATATAAATAATATATTTTTCATCAAAAAATATATAAATTTATAAAATGATGCAAAAATTAAAAAAAATTATTATTTAGTAATAAATATTACTTGGATTTTGAATCATTTTTGGTTTTTTAATTATATTTTAATTTATATCTATCATATTAATAATAGTTTATTAATTTATTTTTTAATAATTGATATAATATTTATGAATAAAATTGTTTATATTTAATTTTTATTATATATAGTTATAATAATAATTATTACTAAATATTGTATTCACATTTTTAAAAAATTTTAAAATTATTATATTTTCAAATATTATGACATTTAAAAATTTGAAAATATATCAAAAATAAATTTTTTGTTTTTTCATTGTATAGATAAAAGCTATAAACCATTAAATTCCTAAATACTTAAATGAATAACTTCTAAATCTCGAAAACTCTATATAGATAAAATTTTTAAATAGGTATATCCTAAATAATAAATAATAAATCTCATTTTTATTTTTTTTCATTATAATTTTAAATATTCATTATAATTATTTATATGTTTATTTTTATATAAATATTAATTACAAAATAAATTATAAGTTAGACAAATATAACTTATATAAATTATTTTTCAACAAAAAAATATAGATAAACTTATTAAAAGAAAAAAAAATTAAAAACAACAAATTATTATATAGTAATATATTTTACTTTGTTTCTGAATCATTTTTTTTTGTAATTATATTTTAATTGATATCTACCTTATTAATAATAGATTATTAATTTATTTTTTGATCATTATTAGAATATTTATCAATAAAAATATTTATATGATATATAGATTTAATAATTATTATAACTAAATATTCTATTCACTTTTGAAAAAAATTTTAAAATTATCATATTTTCAAAGATATTTTTTATTATTTAATTGTTTAAATAAAACCTATAAATCACTACATGCTTAAACACTTAAATCATTATACTACAAAATCAAGATACCCCTATATAAATAAATGTTTAAACGGGTATACCGTAAATAATAATTAATAAATCTCATTTTTATTTGTTTTCATTATAATTTAAAAAATTCATTTTGATTGTTAAGTTTTATATATATATATATATATTAATTATAAAATATATTATTAGTTAAAAATATAATTTATAAAAATTATTTTTCATCACAAAATAGATATGCTTATAAAAAGAATAAAAATTTAAAAACAAATAATTATATTAAGTAATATATTTTGCTTTGCTTTTGAATCATTTTAGGTTTTGATATTATATTTTAAGTAATATCAATCTCATTCATAATAGATATATTATTTATTTGTTGATAATTATTAGAATATCTATCAATAAAATTGTTTATATTGAATTAATATGATATGTAATTATTATGATTATTATAAATAAATATTTATTCACTTTTGAAAAAAATTTAAAAATTATTATATTTTCAAAGGATATAACCTTTTAAAATATCAAAAAATAATAAAAATAATTATTTTTTTATTTTTATTCTTAAATAAAACCTATAAACCACTAAATGCATACAAAGTTAAATCAGTAAACTCCTAAACCCCATAATGCCTAAATACATAAACCATTAAACTGCTATATACTACTTAATAATTAATAAATCTAATTTTTATTTCTATTTATTATAATTATAAATATTCTTTTTAATTATTTATTTGTTTATTTTTATTGAAATATTTATTACAATATAAAGTATTAGTGCGACAAAGATAATTTATTTAATTTTTTTTAATAAAATAAAATAGAAACTTATAAAAGTAAGTAGAAATTTAAAAATTTAAAATTATTATCCAGTAATATATTTTACTTTAATTTTGAATCAATTTGGGTTTTGTAAATATTTATAATTAATATCTATCTTTTTATTAATAGTTTATTAATTTAATTTTTGATCATTATTATATTATCTATCAATAAAAATGTTTATAATGAATTTATATGATATATAATTATTAATATTATTAAAACTAAATATTGTATTCACATTCCAAAAAATTGTAAATATTATTATATTTTCAAATGTTATAACCTATGAAAATGATAACAAATTATAGAAATTTTTTTTGTTATTTTATTTTTTTATATAAAACCTATAACCCATTAAAAGCCTAAAAACATAAATCACTAAACTCATAATGACAAAACCTCTAAATACTTAAACTATTAAACTGGTATACTTTAATAATAAATCTTAAATCTCATTTTAATTTTTATCAGTATAATTTTAAATTTTTATTTTAATTATTTATCATTTTATTTTTATAGAAATATTAATTACAAACTAAATTATTAGTGAAACGGATCTACTTTAAATTAAACCGGCATCCCTAAATAATAAATAATAAATAATAAATCTCATTTTTTTCATTATAATTTTAAATATTCATATTAATTATTAATTAGTTTATTTATATATAAATATTAATTTCAAAATATATTATGAGTTAGACAAATATAATTTATATAAATTATTTTTCATTAAAAAAATATAGATAAACTTATTATAAAAAAAATTCAAAAACAAAAAATTATTATATAGTAATATATTTTTCTTTTCTTCTGAATCATTTTAAGTTTTGTAATTATATTTTAATTAATATCTATCTTATTATTAATGGATTATTAATTTATTTTTTGATAATTATTAGAATATTTATCAATAAAATTGTTTATATTGAATTTATATAATATATAAATATAATGATTAGTATAACTAAATTTTGTATTCCCATTTGAAAAAAATTTAAAAATTATTATATTTTCAAAGGTTATAACCTTTGAAAATATCAAAAAATAATAAAAATATTTTTTTTGTTATTACATATTTTAAATAAAACCTATAAACCACTCAATGCTAGGGGTGCTCATGTTACGGGACGGGATGTGGATTAAAATCTCCAGTCCCTTCCCATAGTTCAGAGATTTTTTTTTGAAGATCCAGACCCATCCCTTAGGTTGAAAATATCGGGACGGGACGGGACGGAGATCGGGGATTTTGGGTAGGATAAAATGGTTCCGGGACGGAACAGAGTTCGAACATTTTTTTCAATTTATTTTCTTCAAACCGGCCAAGTTAGTTCATGTCAAAACCTTTTGTTGTACCATTTATCATTCCTTAGTTACGTATCTTTCAAACTCAATTTGGGCCAATTTTGTTTTGTCAATTAGGATGAATACCACAAACTGAGATCCATTACCTTGTCAAAAGCTTTGATGTGTAGAAAAGGATATAAATGTTAAATAGAACGGGACAGAGTTGTGTGCTTAATTTGGTTCTTTGTTTTTTCACAAGTTGGCTTTGTTCAGCCGAGTGAAATTAACCATAATAGCAATACTACATTTTTTAAACAATTACTTAAAATATTAAGGAATAGCTAAAAATGACCACAAACATTGGTAGCATAATTACTACTTAAGTAATTGCTAAAAATAGGCAGCTTAATATAACAAAAAAAATAAAACTAATAACAACCATGATAATAATCATTTCAAATATCCGTCACAGAACAACAACGAAAATTCAAACCCAATTAATTATCTTTTCTAAAACTCCTCCCTTTTCTTACTCCACTTTAGAAGGACAACCAAAATGAAAAAGTGTTAATCATGTAGAGATAAATTTCTAAGATGAAAGAGTAATAATAAAACAAAATATTACTTTATAAAATTTAATACACCCATTCCAAATTTAGTTGGCCAACTATAGTTGGAAGAATATTTGGATCTTGTGACCACTCTGAAAATTATAATTGAACCATATTTTTATTAAATTGAATGAAAAAATAAATAAAAGTGAAATTAAAATTTACAAGATTTTATATACTAACCTGATTCATTATCATCAAGGTCTTGAACTAATTCTTCAATTTCAATACGTTTGTTTTAGCTTCTCAACCAATCTTGTAGACATATGAGAACTTCAGCTGTAATAGGTGTTAAAGAACTCCTAAATTTATCTAAAGTTCTTCCATTAGTGCTAAATGTAGATTCGTACGCCACAGTTGATGCTTGGTTATCAAATACATCCTTTGCTACATTTGCCAAAGAAGGATACCTAACCACATTTACCTTCCACCAGTTTAGAAGATCAAAATCAATTCTATTTTTTTCAAGTTGGTCCTTCAAGTACCTATCCTAACTCTTCCAAAGCTGCAACTTCTCGTTCTTTCTCCAATTCAACAAAAAAAATCATCAACATAAGTATCACTACCATCAAAGAAATCATTATTTTTCTTCAACACAGTAGAAGAGAAATCATCTTCTTTTGATTCATCTTCATTTAAATCTTTATAATCATCCATCAACTTATTTAAAGCATTTATAACCTTTTTCGCCAAATTTTTAGCCAATTCCTCTCCATAATGCTATGTGTAATTACCCTTGAGATATTTGAGCTTATATCTAAATCCAACACTACTGCTACAAAATGCATAATATTTGTTGACTGAACAGAACCCCAATATTTGTTGAATTTATGCCTCATTTTCATACTGATTTCAGACACCATTGTATCTCTACTATTTTCAAAAAGCACAATTTTTTTTTTCAAAATTCGAATAATCGGAGGAAAATAAACACTAGAGCTAGAATATTATGAGCCAGAAAATTTACAAGTTTCCTCATAAAGAGTTTTCAAGAAACGAGCCAAAATTTTGGCATTTGTTCAGTCTCTCTCAGTTGGAATGTTTGAACCAAACTCTTTTAAAAACCTTTTGTCTTTGTCCTCCAACTTATCAAATTATTTTTGATATTTTATATCAGTTTCTAGCATCAAATAAGTTGAATTCCATCTTATAGGATAATCTAATGGTAATGAAGATCTATATGTCAAGTTTGCTTCTTCAACAAAACTTAAACATATCTAATCTTTTAGGACTACTCCTCACATATTTCACCATACCTCTAATTTTTTGAATAGCACCCTCAACTACTGTAATGCCATCTCTAACAATTAAGTTTAAGATATGAGAACAACATCTCATATGAAAATGCTCACCTCTCAAAGGTAAAACACTTTTCTTCACTAGCCTTTTTTTCTATTGTTCAACTGCAACATCATTATTTGATGTATTGTCAACCGTAATTCATATCAACTTTCTCAAACCCCATTCATTCATGCAAAACTTAATAGCATTTCTAATAAAAACTCCAAATTGACTTTTAATTACACAAAAGTTCAAAAGCCTTTTATGCATATTCCATTGAGAATCAAATAAATGAACAGTCAAACATATATAAGATAAATTTTGAATGCTAGTCCAAGTGTTGGTAGTCAAATAAACTCTACAACAATGAGATGAAATGCTATCAAATAATTTCTTCTTTTCCTTCACAAACATAGAAAAACAATCCCTCGGTGTAGAGTGCCTAGATGGAATTTTAAATTGAGGCACACTAACTTCACAAAACTCCTTGAACTCATCCCTCTCAACAAAAGAAAAAGGCAATTTATCTTTTATGATCATTTTCACCAAAGCCTCCCTAACTAGTTGTTGATCAAATTGCCAACAAGTTAATTTGTTATCCTCTGAACTAGTACCTTTAGTGAAACTCAACAAAGATTGTGACTTGTCTTTACCTTTGTGAGCTTCTATTAATTCTTTTTTTGTGTGGAAATTTCCTTCAAGTTTCTCTCAAGTATTTCCATAAACCCGATGTACCTTGATCACTTTTTGCCAAGTATTCTTTCCTACACCATATACAAGCTGCCCTACCAGTTTCAATTCCCTCTGAATCAACTAATATCTCATAAGTTTCCCAAACAGCAGACTTATACTTTTTATGAGCTTGAGGTTCAGATGCACATTGACTTTCTTTTATAATTTGAATTGAAGAACCTACCGTAATAATAGGAGCGTTCGTGAAAGAATGATAATTAGATTTACCAGTACTTTGATCATTTGAGATGTGATCATCTTCAATTTATTGTATTTTTGATTTACCACTGGATTGTGCCATCTACATTGCCATTAATTAATATGATATGTTAAGCATATATACATATAAATATTTCAAACAAGCAAGCTCTACAAAACTGACCGTAACACATTCAGCCCACTCATTCGGCCCAACCACAATACCATAACCAATACTCCACAAAACTGATTGAGACATTTAATATTAATAATTAATCACTCAATTCTCATCAGAAAAACAAAACAAAAGGCCGGTGGCATCTGAGAAATGATGGAGGCAAGCATAAGTGCGATGGACAAGGGCTAGACCTAACTGAGCATGGCTGGAACGGTGTAAGGTGGCCTGGAACTCATAGGTACAGCAATAGGTGGGTTGGAATTGGATGGGCAGTAGTGGAATTCCTGGCATCTTCATGTTATATATATATATATATATTCTCCTAGTTCTAGTATTGTTTTTTAGGACGTGATGATTCTCGCGATGGATATTGCTTAAGATCCGGAACCATCGAAAAATAAAAAATACGTGACAGAACAGATTGGAAAAGTCAAAGTCAACGGATTTTTCTCAGTCCCGATTCTTTCGAGACAAAAGTTCGGGTCGGGTCGCGAATCTCTGAGTCTCGTGAGTAGCCCTACTAAATGCATATAATGTTAAATCATGAAAACTCCTAAATCCCGTAATGCCTAAATACATAAACCATTAAACCGCTAAATACTACTTAATAATTAATAAATCTAATTTTTATTGGTATTTTTTATATTTTTAAATATTCATTTTAATTATTTCTTAGTATATATATTTAGAAATATTTATTACATAATAAATTATGAGTGGGACAAATATAATCAAAATAATATATTATTTATCTAATAAAAATATATGCTTATAAAAGAAGCATAAATTTAAAAATTAAAAATTATTATCAAGTAATATAAGTTACTTTAATTTTGAATCAATTTGGGTTTTGTAAATATTTTTTAATTAATATCTATCTTATATTAATAGTTTATAAATTTAATTTTTGATCATTATCATAATATCTATCAATAAAATTATTTATATTAAATTTATATGATATATAATTATTAATATTATTATAACAAAATATTGTATTAAAATTTCAAAAAATTTTAAATATTATTATATTTTCAAATGTTATAACATATGAAAATGATAAAAAATTATAGAAATTTTTTTTGTTATTTTATTTTTTTAAATAAAACATATAAACCACTAAAAGATTAAAAACATAAATCGCTAAACTCCTAACGACAATTCCTGTAAATACTTAAATCATTAAACTGGTATACATTAATAATAAATCATAAATCTCATTTTAATTTTTATTCAGTATAATTTTAAATTTTTATTTTAATTATTTATCAATTTATTTTATAGAAATATTAATTACAAAATAAATTATTAGTGAGACAGATCTAATTTAAAGTAAACCGGTATCCCTAAATAATAAATAATAAATCTCATTTTTTTTTCATTATAATTTTAAATATTCATTTTAATTATTTATTTCTTTATTTATATACAAATATTAATTACAAAATAAATTGAGTTAGATAAATATAATTTATGTAAATTATTTTTCATCAAAAAAATTATTGATAAACTTTTTAAAATAAAAAAAAATTCAAAACAAAAAATTATTATATAGTAATATATTTTGTGTTTCTTCTATATCATTTTAGGTTTTTTAATTATATTTTAATTGATATCAATCTTATTAATAATAGATTATTAATTTATTCTTTGATCATTATTAAAATATTTATCAATAAAATTATTTGTATTAAATTTATTTGATATATAAATATAATTATTATTATAACTAAATATTGTATTCACATTTAAAAAAATTTAAAAATTATTATATTTTCAAAGGTTATAACCTTTGAAAATATAAAAAAAAAATAAAAATAAATTTTTATTATTTTATTTTATTAATAAAACCTATAAACCAATAAATGCATTCACAATTATATCAGTAAACTCCTAAACATTATAATGCGTAAATACATAAACCATTATACCACTATATACTACGTAATAATTAATAAATCTTATTTTTATTTGAATTTATTTTATTTTTAAATATTCATTTTAAATATTTTTTAGTTTATTTTTATAGAAATATTTATTACAAAATAAATTATGAGAGCGGAATATATATTTTAATTAATTTATTTTTAATCAAAAAAATATATGCTTATAAAAGAAGTAAAAATTTTAAAATTAAAAATTATTATCCAGTAATATATTTTAATTAATATCAATGTTTTTATTAATAGTTTATTAACTTAAATTTGATCATTATTATATTATCTTTCAATAAAATTGTTTATATTGAATTTATATGATATATAATTATTAATATTATTATAACTAAATATTATTTTCACATTTCAAAAAATTTTAAATATTATTATATTTTCAAAGATTATAATCTATGAAAATGAGAAAAAAGTACAATTGGTTTTTTTCTTATTTTATTGTTTAAATAAAACCTATAAACAACTACATGTCTAAAAACATAAATTACTAAACTCCTAAACAACAAAGCCTCTAAATACTTAAATTATGAAAAGGTGTACATTAATAAAAAATCATAAATCTCAATTTAATTTTTATTTAGTATAATTTTAAATTTTATTTTAATTATTTATCAGTTTATTTTTATATAAATATTAATTACATAATAAATTATTAGTGAGACAGATCTAAATTAAATAATTTATTTTTCATCAATAAAAATATATATCCTTATAAAAAGAGGCAAAATTTTAAAATTAAAAATTTATTATTATTAATATATTTTATTTTTATTTTGAATCATTTTAGATTTTGCAATTATATTTTAATTTATATCATAATTATTAATAATTGTTTATTAATTTTTTATTGATCATTATTATAATATCTATTAATAAAATTATTTTTTATTGATTTTACATTATATATAATTATTAAGATTATTATTACTGAATATTATATTCACATTTAAAAAAAATTTAAAATTATTATAATTTCAATGGTTATATCCTTCAAAAATTAAAAAAAAAATCAAAAAATTAAATTTTTTATTTTTTCAAAAATCAAAAAATTAAAAATTAAATCACTAAATGCCTAAACACTTCAATCATTAAACCTCAAAACACATAAATACTTAAACCATTAAACTAGTATATCCTGAATAATAAATAAGAAATCTCTATTTTATTTGTATTCATTATAATTTTAAATATTCATTTTAATTATTTATTACTTTATTTTTATAGAATTATAAATTAAAATTAAATTATGAGGAAGACAAATATAATTTAAATAATTTTCTTTTAATAACAAAAAATATAAATTTATAAAAAGAAGCAAAACATCAAAGAAAGTATTATTTTATAATATATTTTACATTGATTTTGAATAAATTTGCATTTTGCAAATATATTTTAAAAAATATCTATCTATTTAATAATAGTTTATTAATTTATTTTTTGATCATTAATATAATATCTATCAATATAATTGTTTTTATTGAATTAACATGATATATAATTATTAAGATTATCATAACTAAATATAGTATTCACATATAAAAAAAATTAAAAAATTGTTATATTTTCAAAGTTTATAACCTTCAAAAATTGCTTTGATTTTGAAATATTAGGTTTTGATATTATATTTTAAGTAATATCAATCTTATTCATAATATATTTTTAATTTATTTTTTTGTAATTATTAGAATATCTATCAATAAAATTGTTTATATTGAATTTATATGATATATAATAATAATTATTATTATTATTATAAATATATATTGTATTCACATTTGAAAATAATTTAAAAATTATTATATTTTCAAAGGTTATAATCTTGAAAAATGAGAAAGAATACAAATAATAAATTTTTTGTTATTTCTTTTTTAAATAAAACCTATAGACCACTAAATATTTACTTACTAAAATCAGTAGCTCATAAAACCCGAAACCCCTAAATACATAAACCTTATAACAGCTGTATACTACGTAATAAATAATAAGTCTCATTTTTATTTTTCTTTTTTATAATTTTAAATATTCATTTTAATTATTTATATTTTAATTTTTTAGAAAAATTAATTATAAAATAAATATCGAGTGACACAGATATTATTTAAATAATTTATTTTTAATCATAAAAAAATATAAGCTTATAAAAAGATGGCAAAGTTTAAAAATTAAATATTATTATTTAGTAATATATTTTTTTTGATTTTGAATCATTTTGTGTTATGTAAATATATTTTAATTAATATTTATATTATTAATAATAGTTTATTAATTTAATTTTTGATCATTATTATATATCTATCAATAAAATTATTTATATTGAATTTATATGATATATAATTAATAAGATTAATATAATTATACATGGTATTCACATTTCAAAAGATTTTAAAAATTATTTTATTTTCAAAGGTTATAACCTTTGAAAATCTAAAAAAAATCAAAATAAAAATTTTTATTTTTATTATATAAATAAAACCTATATACCACTAAATGCCTAAAAACATAAATTTCTAAACTCCTAAACGACAAAACCCCTAAATAATCATTCCATTAAACTGGAAACTCATATATAATTGTTTGGCAATTGTGCTTCCACGGTAATGAGATTGAGATACAGAAACACAGAAACAACATAAAACAAGCAATATATATATCTCAATTCAGCAACCATCCATGATAGAATCAAAAAACAAGAAATAAATACCAAAAATAATGTGGTTCGCTAGTCGCTTAGTATGACTAGCTAAATCCATCAGAAAATACTTATGCATTATAGATTAAAGCAAAATAAATGTCTTATAGTATGTAGCACACAGAATAGTCACGATAAATCGCACAGAGAGAAGAAAGAGAGATAATGAACAGTTCCATGGGTACAAAAACAGCCACCCAAAAATAAAATTACAAAACATTTTATATTAAAATTTATCTCGGTTCATTTAACCGGAGCGGGTCGGATCATGAGATGGGTAAGGCTCTGCTCCAATTTCGGCCAGCTGTCCGATCACCGAGACCTCCGTTATTGTGCTACTGCTACATCCCCGGCCTCTTAATATTTCCTTTCCTACACTTACCTGAAAATATTAAAAAATAAAAAATATTTGGTTATACAAACAGATTATCAAAAAATAAATTACATATACAGCAATAATAAATCTTAAATCTCATTTTAATTTGTATTCATTATAATTTTAAATATTCATTTTAAATATTTATTAGTTTATTTTTTATATAAATATTAAATACAAAATAAATAATTAGTCAGACAAATATAATATTAATAATTTACTTTTAATAAAAAAAATAATTTTATAAAATGAAGTAAAAATTTAAAAACAAAAAATTATTATTTCATAATAAATTTTAAATTGATTTTGAATTATTTTAGGTTTTGTAATTATATTTTAATTTATATCTATCATATTAATAATAGTTTATTAATTTATTTTTTGATAATTGATATCATATCTATCAATAAAATTGTTTATATTTAGTTTATATTATATATAATTATAATGATTATTATTACTAAATATTATATTCACATTTTTAAAAAAATTTAAAATTATTATATTTTCAAAGGTTATAACCATTGAAAATGTGAAAAATTATCAAAAATATTTTTTTCGTTATTTCATTGTTTAAATAAAACCTATAAACCACTAAAAGCCTAAAAACATAAATTACTAAACTCCTAAATGATAAAACCTCTAAATACTTATTCCATTAAACTGGTATAGATTAATAAAAAATCATAAATCTAATTTTAATTTTTATTCAGTATAATTTTAAATTTTTATTTTAATTATTTTTTAGTTTATTTTTATAGAAATATTAATTACAAAATAAATTATTAGTGAGATAGATCTAATTTAAATTAAAACTGTATCCCTAAATAATCAATAATAAATCTTATTTTTTTTCATTATAATTTTAAATATTCATTTTAATTATTTATTTGTTTATTTATATATAAATATTAATTACAAAATAAATTGAGTTAGACAAAAATAATTTATATAAATTATTTTTCATCAAAAAATTATAGATAACTTTTTAAAAGAAAAAAATTTTCAAATCAAAAAATTATTATATAGTAATATATTTTGCTTTTTCTTCTGAATCATTTAGGTTTTGTAATTATATTTTAATTGATATATATCTTATTAATAATAGATTATTAATTTATTTTTTGATCATTACTAGAATATTTATCAATGAAATTGTTTATATTGAATTTACATGATATATAATTATTAATATTATTATAACTAAATATTATTATACATTTGAAAATAATTTAAAAATTATTATATTTTTAAAGGTTATCATATTTGAAAATGAGATAAAATCACAAAAATAAATTTTTGTTATTTTATTGTTTATATAAAAACCTATCAACTACTAAATGCCTAAACGCTTAAATCATTAAACTCCTAAACCCCAAAACCCTTAAATAATTAAACATTTAAACCATCTTTAAAGGTTTAAGTATTTATAAATAATATATAAATATCGATCAATAAATAATAGTTTATTAATTGATTTTTTGATCATTATTATATTTATATTTATATTTAGTTTATTAATATCTATCAATAAAATTGTCTATTTTTAATTTACATGATATATAATTATTAAGTTAATTATAACTAAATATTGTATTCACATTTGAAAAATATTTAAAAATTATTATATTTATAAAGGTTATAACCTTCAAAATTGATAAAAAATTTGAAAAATAATTTTTTTGTTATTTCATTATTTAAATAAAACATATAAACCACTAAATACCTAAACACTTAAATCACTAAACTCCTAAACTCCTAAATACTTAAACCATTAAACCGGTATACCCTAAATAAATAATCATAAATCTCATTTTTATTTGTATTCATTATAATTTTAATATCATTTTAATTTTTTATTAGTTTATTTTTATAGAAATATTAATGGCAAAATAAAATTATGAATGAGACAAATATAATTTAAATAAATTATTTTCATCAAAAAAATTTATTAGCTAATAAAAAGAATCAAAAATTTAAAAATAAAAAATTATTATTTAGTAATATATTTTACTTTGATTTTGAATCGTTTTAGGTTTTGCAAATATATTTTAATTAATATCTATCTTATTAATAATAGTTTATTAATCTATTTTATGATCAGTATTATAATACTGATCAATAGAATTATTTATATTGAATTTACATGGTATTTATTTTTATGATTATTATAATTAAATATTGTATTAACATTTGAAAAAAAAATTAAAAATTATAATATTTTCAATGGTTATAAACTTGAAAATGAGAAAAAATCATAAAAATAATTTTTTTGTTATTTAATTATTTAAATAAAACTTATAAACCACAAAATACAGAAATACTTAAATTACTAAACTCCTAAACCCTGATACTGCTGCACCACACACACATAGCGACGGACCATAGTACACTCGTGCACATATTCTTATCCATCTTGGTGTAGCATATAGATGGGCTAGCAAGTCATGGAAGCAGCCAGAAGTATGAGCCACCAGCTTGTAGAGGGCCCCACTAGCAAGCTGGGATGATAACATTCAGACAACTGACGAGACCGAGCAAAGTGGTCGGGAGTAAACCCTGGAGTAGAGACGAGTGGGTCCCACTAGCCATATCAGGCAGGATAGAGGCCCACCCAACCAGTAAACCAAAAGGAGTAGTGGGTAATCCAAGATTAATTAGAGAGCCGGCAAAATCCGAAGTATCACCTAAGCAGGGCCAGTAAGCAATGGAGTCCAGACCAGCCATACGGAAGCGAAAGATTCAAACTTGTAGTTTATGTTTGTAGTCTTATTTGTATTTTGGACTTTGTATGTAGCATGTACTTGTAGAGATTGATCATGACATACTCACACACACAATATTGTCTATTCTTTATGTAGCATGCAATGAGGGCAACTAGACCCATGAGTATCTCTAAGTTGGACCCACTAATCCATTTGGTAAATACACATTAGGCGATGCTACACTCCCTGGAGCAGAAGACCCATCTTTATAGAATTTTGTAATTTTACTTGTATTCTCGCTTAGTTGTAATCATAGAAAATTAGACTGTGAGATGGACCTCATCACACATGCACACCGATGCATGCATATTTTTAGATATTTTTTCGGTGCAACATACTGACACTTCTTGGATCTCGAGGAGGAAGCATTCTAACCCAAGAGATACACTTTTGAGGATCATGGAGCAAAAGAATGTGGAATTCAGAGGTTAGAATGAATAGACAAAGTGCCGTAGATATGGACTTGTGGATTTATGGGTATTCAGTATTAAATGTATACCATTGCATAGCAATGACATAGGCAAACGCTTGATGCTGCATTTCACACACATGCACAATCTTATATTTGCATAGTTTTAATATGGTGCATCATTCAGGTTCCTCCAAAAGGCTTGGACAAATCCGAATGAAAAGGACGTAGTGTGCATAATGACTCAATGCCAACTCTGAAGTCGGGGAATGCCAGGTGATTTTAGTTGTATTCGTACGCTTGGAATTATTAGGCATTATGTTTTTTATGTATTTTATGCATAGAATCATTAAGGTGCATAGGATTTGATGGGCTAGCCTAAATTAGTCAGCTTTTTAGTCTCTTGTAAGTTGTGTGCCTAAATGATAAATAAAGTGTGTATTTTCCAAAAAAAAACAAAAAAAACCATAAACCCTAAACTTTAAATCCTAAACCTTAAACCATAAACTATGACCCTAATCCATAAACCCTAACCTAAATCTCATGTTTTGCACTTTTATCATCAAATAACTTACTATTAAATTTAAATTGAAATTCATAACTTTTAGGAATTTCACAGATTTATATTTTTGTATATGTAATACAAAGTCATGACTCAAGGGGTGAGTTATGGATTCAGTCACTTTCTTGCTTTAGATTATTGTTGCATTAGCAATGGTCATGATTGTATATTTTGTCTCTAGAACACAAAATCATATCGATAAGAATATTCCATAACTTGTGTCTCTCTGTTGAACATATTGTAATGGCAATAAGAATGATCATGAATACATATTTAATCACTATAATACTGGGTCACATAATTGGTTATGACCATAGCTTGTGCATTTTGTCTTTATATTGCAAAGTCATTGCACTAGGAATGAATGTAACTTTGGACATTCCTCAAGAGCAAAATTCATGACCCTAGAAATAGTCAAAGCACGAGTACTACTCTTTATAACTTTCTATAGCTAAAATTCTTGGGATTGGAAATATCACTATCGCTTTTTTTTTGATTTGTGACCTCGAGTGTCAATATGCAAGACTAATATTTTGAGCAATGATTAAAACCTTTTATACATTAGAATATGATTCATTTACACCTTTTTGGGTATTTTGAGCTTGTATACATAACTCATTTAATATAAAAAGAAAGAAATGATACTTTTCATATCCATTAGGATATAAAAAAAAGGCTTAGACATGCCAATAAAATAAATTTTTTGATTCTTGATTGAAAGAGAGCCCATACTTCTTGCCCTGCTCAAAATGCCCTGGGGCTAGTTTGTTCTAATAGCCTACAAGGTGGTTATTTTTTTAGAGGTGAACTATGTTTTAAAAAAAATTGCTTTGAGTGTGTGCAAGAGAGATATTTTAGAAGAAATTACAATAATCAATATAAATAGCATCCTCAACAACTAGCTATTTCAACACATAGTGGTACAACTTTGGGTTAGTCTGTTAGCGTACATGAGTCAAATTACCTTTGATAGCCCAGTGATTCTACATCAAATATGACGAGACATAATAGAGATAAAGTAAAAGCTCCTATTATTTTGGTTAGAGCTTTAGCAATCATTTTAGAGGTGAGAGAGGAACAAATTAAATTATTTTAATTATTCAGTATAATTTTAATTTTTATTTTAATTATTTATCAGTTTATTTTTATAGAAATATTAATTACAAAATAAATTATTAGTGAGACAGATCTAATTTAAATTAAACCGGTATATCCTAAATAATAAAGAATAAATCTCATTTTTTTTTCATTATAATTTTAAATATTCAATTTTAATAATTTATTTGTTTATTTTTATATAAATATTAATTACAAAATAAATTATGAGTTACACAATTATAATTTATATAAATTATTTTTCATCAAAATAATATAGATAAACTTTTTAAAAAGAAAAAAAAATTTCAAAACAAAAAATTATTATATATTAATATATTTTACTTTGCTTCTAAATCATTTTGGGTTTTGTAAATATATTTTAATTGATATCAATCTTATTAATAATAGATTATTAAGTTATTTTTCATCATTATTAGAATATTTATTAATAAAAATGTTTATATTGAAGTTATATGATATATAAATATAATAATTATTATAACTAAATATTGTATTCACTTTTTTAAAAAAAAATTAAAAATTATTATATTTTCAAAGGTTATAACCTTTGAAAATGTTAAAAAATAAAAAAAAATAAATTTTTTGTTATTTCATTTTTTAAATAAAAGCTATAGATCATTAAATGCTTACTTACTTAAATCAGTAAGCTGATAGACCCCGAAACCCCTAAATACATAAACCTTTTAATAGCTATATACTACTTAATAAATAATAAATCTCATTTTTATTTCTATTTATTATAATTTTAAATATTTATTTTAATTATTTATAGTTTATTATTTAGAAAAATTAATTACAAAAAAAATTTGAGTGAGACAAATATTATTTAAATAATTTATGTTTAATCAATAAAAAATATAAGATTATAGAAAGAAGGAAATATTTGAAAATTAAATATTATTATTTAGTAATATATTTTCATTTGATTTTGAATCATTTTGTGTTATGTAAATATATTTTAATTAATATTTATATTATTAATAATAGTATATTAATTTAATTTTTCATCATTATTATACTATCTATCATTAAAATTGTTTTTTTTTTGAATTTATATGATATTTAATTAGTAAGATTAATATAATTATACATGGTATTCACATTTCAAAAAATTTTTAAAATTAATTTATTTTCAAAGGTTACCTTTGAAAATCAGATAAAATCAAATTTTTTTTTATTTTTACTATATAAATAAAAACTATAAACCACTAAATGCCTAAAAACATAAATTGATAAACTCCTAAATGACTAAACTTCTAAATAATCAAACCATTAAACCTGTATACCACATATAATAAATCATAAATCTCAATTTAATTTGTATTCATTATCATTTTAAATATTAATTTTAACTATTTATTAGTTTATTTTTTATAGAAATTTTAATTACAAAATAAATAATGAGTCAGACAAATATGATTTTAATAATTCATTTTTAATCAAAAAAAAATATATAAGCTTATAAAAGAAGTAAAAATTTAAAAATAAAAAAGTATTATTTAGTAATATAATTTACTTTGATTTTGAATCATTATATATCGATTTTGCAATTATATTTTAATTGTTATCAATCTTATTCATAAAAGTTTATTAATTTATTATTTGATCATTTATATAATATATAACAATAAAATTACTTATATTCAATTTAAATGTCTTATAATTTTTAAAATTATTTTAACTAAATATTATATTTACATTTGAAAAAAATTTAAAAATTATTATATTTTCAAAGGTTATAACCTTCAAAAATGATAAAAAATCACAAAAATAATTTTATTATTATTTTATTATTTAAATAAAACTTATAAACTACTAAATGCCTCATCATTTAAATATCTAGACTCCTTAACCACAAAACCCCTTAAATACTTAAACTATTAAACCTATATAACCTAAATTATAAATAATACATTTCAATTTTATTTATATTCATTATAATTTTAAATATTCATTTTAATTATTTTTTAGTTTATTTTTAGAGAAATATTAATTACAAAATAAATAATGAGTGAGACATATAATTTAAATATATTATTTTTTATGAAAAAAAAATAAGCTTATAAAAATAAACAAAATTTCAAAAATTTAAAATTTTATTTAGTAATATAATTTACTTTGATTTTGAATTATTTTGGGTTCTGCAAATATATTTTAATTAATATCTATCTTATTAATAATAGTTTATTAATTTATTTTTTGATCATTTTTATAATATACATTAATACATCTTTTTTTATTGAATCTACAACAAATATTATTTTTAAGATTATTATAACTAAGTATTGTATTCATATTTTATAACTATTAAAAAATTATTCTATTTTTAAAGGTTATAACATTTGAAAATCACAAAAATTCATAAAATAAAATTTTTTGTTATTTCTTTGATTAAAAAAAACCTACAAACACCAAAATGTGCAAACATATAAATTAATAAACTCCTTAACACCAAAACAACAAAAAAATTAAACCATTAAATTGGTATACCCTAAATAATAAATCATATATCTATTTTTTATTAGTATTCATTATTATTTTAAATATTCATTTTAATTATTTATCAATTTATGTTTATAGAAATATTAATTACAAAATAAATTATTAGTGATACAGATATAATTTAAATAATTTTTTTTTATCAAAAAAAATATTTATGCTTATAAAATGAGGCAAAATTTTTAAAATAAAAAATTATTATTTAGTAATATATCTTATTTTGATTTGGAATCATTTTAGATTCTACAATTATATTTTAATTTATATCATTCTTATTAATACTAGTTTATTAATTTATTTATTGATTATTATTATAATATGTATTATTAAAATTATTTATATTTAGTTTATATTATATATAATTATTAAGATTATTATAACTAAATATTATATTCACATTTAAAAAAATTTAAAATTATTATATTTTCAAAGGTTACAACTTTCAAACTTAAAAAAATTCAAAAAATAAATTTTTTTGTTTTTTAATTCTTTAAATAAAAAGTATAAATCACTAAAGGTCTAAACACTTAAATCACTAAACTCCTAAACCCAAAAACACCTAAATACTTAAACCATTAAACCGGTATATTCTGAATAATAAATAATAAATCTCAATTTTATTTGTATTCATTATAATTTTAAATAATTATTTTAATTATTTATTAGTTTATTATTATAGAATTTATAATTACAAAATAAATTATGAGTAAAACAAATTAAATTAAATAATTTATTTATAATAACAAAAATATAAAGTTATAAAAAAAGCAAAACATTAAAAAAATTAATATTAAGTAATATATTTTACTTTGATTTTGAATAAATTTAGATTTTGCAAATATATTTTAAATAATATCTATCTTATTAATAATAGTTTATTAAATTTTTTTTGATCATTATTATAATTTTGAGCAATGTAATTATTTATATTGAATTTAAATGACTTAAAATTATTAAGATTTTTATAACTAAATATTATATTTACATTTGAAAAAAATTTAAAAATTATTATATTTTAAAAGGTTATAACCTTCAAAAATTAAAAAAATAATAAAAATAAATTTTTTGTTATATCATTGTTTAAATAAAACTTATAAACCACTAAATGCCTAAACACTTAAACCTCTACACTCCTAAACACAAAAGCCCATAAATACTTAAACCATTAAACTCGTAAACCTTAAATATAATTTAAATAATTTATTAAAATATTAATTACAAAATAAATTATGAGTGATACAAATATAATTTAAATAATTTATTTTTCATCAAAAAAATATAAGGTTATAAAAAGAAGCAAAAACGTAAAAAAATTATTATTTATTAATAAATTTTATTTGGATTTTGGATATTTTTTTAATTATATTTTAATTTATATATATCATATTAATAATAGCATATTAATTTATTTTTTGATAATTGATATCATATCTATCAATAAAATAGTTTATATTTAGTTTATATTATATATAATTTTAATGATTATTATTACTAAATATTGTATTCATATTTTTAAAAAAATTTAAAATTATTATATTTTCAAAGTTTATAAACTTTGAAAATATGAAAAAATATCAAAAATATTTTATTTGTTATTTCATTATTTAAATAAAACCTATAAACCACTAAATGCCTAAAAACATAAATCACTATACTCCTAAATGACAAAACCTCTAAATACTTAATCCATTAAACTAGTAAACATTAATAAGAATTCATAAATCTCATTTTAATTTTTATTCAGTATAATTTTAAATTTTTATTTTAATTATTTATTAGTTTATTTTTATAGAAATATTAATTACAAAATAAATTATTAGTGAGACAGATCTAATTTAAATTAAAACAGTATCCCTAAATAATAAATAATGAAGCTCATTTTTTTCATTATAATTTTAAATATTCATTTTAATTATTTATTTGTTAATTTATATATTAATATTAATTACAAAATAAATTGAGCTAGACAAAAATAATTTATATAAATTATTTTTCATCAAAAAATTATAGATAACCTTTTTAAAAGAAAAAAAATTTTCAAAACAAAAAATTATTATATAGTAATATATTTTGCTATTTCTTCTGAATCATTTTAGGTTTTGTAATTATATTTTAATTGATATCTATCTTATTAATAATAGATTATTAATTTATTTTTTGATCATTATTAGAATATTTATCACTAAAATTGTTTATATTGAATTTAGATGCTATATAATTATTAATATTATTATAACTAAATATTATATTTACATTTGAAAATAATTTAAAAATTATTATATTTTTAAAGGTTAACATCTTTGAAAATGAGATAAAATCACAAAAATAAATTATTTGTTATTTTATTGTTTATATAAAACTTATAAACTATTAAATGCCTAAACGCTTTAATCATTAAACTCCTAAACCCAAATACCCCAAAACCCCAAAACACCAAAACCCTTAAATACTTAAACATTTAAACCATCTTTAAAGGTTTAAGTATTTATAATAATATATAAATATCTATCAATAAATAATAATTTATTAATTTATTTTTTGATCATTATTATATTTATATTTATATTTAGTTTATTAATATCTATCAATAAAATTGTTTATTTTTAATTTACATGATATATAATTATTAAGTTTATTATAACTAAATAATGTATTCACATTTGAAAAAATTTAAAAATTATTATATTTATAAAGGTTATAACCTTCAAAATTGATAAAAAATTTAACAAATAATTTTTTTGTTATTTCATTATATAAATAAAATATATAAACTACTAAATGCCTAAACAATAAAATCTCTAGACTCCTAAACCCCAAAACCCCCTAAATACTTAAACCATTAAACCTATATAACCTAAATAATAAATAATAAACTCATTATTATTTGTATTCATTATAATATTAATTATTCATTTTAATTATTTTTTATTTTATTTTTATAGAAATATTAATTACAAAATAAATAATGAGTGAGACATATATAAGATAAATAAATTATTTTTTATTAAAAAAAATATAAGCTTATAAAAATAAACAAAATTTCAAAAATTTAAAATTTTATTAAGTAATATAATTTACTTTGATTTTGAATTATTTGGGTTCTGCAAATATATTTTAATTAATACCTGTCTTATTAATAATAGTTTATTAATTTATTTTTTGATCATCAAAATAATATATATTAAATAAAATTTTTTATATTGAATTTATATCAAATATAATTATCAAGATTATTATAACTAAGTATTGTATTCATATTTTAGAACTATTAAAAAATTATTATATTTTCAAAGGTTATAACCTTTGAAAATCACGAAAATTCATAAAAATAAATTTTTTGTTATTTCATTGATTAAATAAAACCTATAAATCAATAATAAAAGCTAAATGTGTAAACATATAAATAAATATACTCATTAACCCCAAAACCACAATAAACTTAAACTATTAAATAGATATACCCTAAATAATAAATAATATATCTCATTTTTATTAGTATTCATTATAATTTTATATATACATTTTAATTATTTATTAGTTTATTTTTATACAAATATAAATTAAAAAATAAATTAATAGTTAGACAAATATAATTTAAATAATTTATTTTTCATCAAAAAATATATAAGCTTATAAATGGATACAAAAATTTAAAAATTTAAAATTAATATTTAGTAAAATATTTGAATTTGATTTTGAATCATTTTAGGTTTTGTAAATATTTTTTAAAAAATATTTATCTTATTAATAATTGTTTATTAATCTTTTGTATGATCATTATTATAATATTTATCAATATAATTGTTTATATTGAATTTACATGATATATAATTATTAAGATTATCATAACTAAATATAGTATTCACATTAAAAAAAAATTTAAAAATGTTATAGTTTCAAAGGTTATATTAAATTTTTTGTTATTTTATTTTTTAAATAAAACCTATAAACCACTAAATGCTAGGGGTGCTCATGGGACGAGACGCGATTGGGATTACAAATCTCTAGTCCATTCCCATAGTTCGGATATTTTTTTTGAATATCTAAAGCCATCCCATAGGTTGAAAATATCGGGATGGGAGGGGAGGGAAATCGAGAATTTTGGGTTGGAGAAAACGGTTCCGGGATAGAACGGAGTTCGGATATTTTTTTCAATTTATTTTCTTCAAACTGGCCAAGTTAGTTCATGTCGAAACCTTTTGTTGTATAATTTATTATTCTTTAGTTATGTATCTTTCAAACTCAATTGGACTAATTTTGTTTTGTCAAATAGGCTGAATACGGCAAATGAGTTCCATTATCTTGTCAAAAGCTTTGATGTGCAGAAATGGATAAAAATGTTAAATAGAACGGGACCGAGTTATGTCCTTAATTTGGTTCTTTGTTTTTTCACAAGTTGGCTTTGTTCAGCCGAGTGAAAGTTAACCATAATAGCAATAATACATTTTTTAAACAATTACTTAAAATATTAAGGAATAGCTAAAGATTACCACAAACTTTAGTAGCATCAATTACTACTTAAGTAATTGCTAAATTAGGTTGCTTAATATAACAAAAAAATACAACTAATAAAAACCATGATAATAATCATTTCAAAAATCCATCCCGGAATAGCAACGAAAATCCAAACCCAATTAATTATCTCTTCTACAAATCCTCCCTTTTCTTCCTTCATTGTAGAAGGACACCAAAGATGAAAACGTGTTAATCATGTAGACATTAAATTTCTAAGCTGAAAGAGTAATAAAAAACCAAAATATTACCTTATAAAATTTAATACACCCATTCCAAATTTAGTTGGCCAACTATAGTTGGAAGAATATTTGGATCTTTAGACCCCTCTGAAAATTGTAATTGAACCATATTTTTATTAAATTGAATGAATAAAATAAGTAAAAGTGAAATTAAAATTTACAAGATTTGTATACTAACCTGAATCATTATCATCAAGGTCTTGAACAAATTCTTCAATTTCAATAAGTTTGTTTGAGCTTCTCAACCAATCTTGTAGACATATGAGAACTTCAGGTGTAAAAGGTGTTAAAGAACTCTTAAATTTTTATTAAGTTCTCCCCCCAGTGCTAAATGTAGATTTGTTGGCCACAGTAGATGCTATGATTGCTAATACATCCCTTCCTACATTTTCCAAAGAATGACACCTAACCTCATTTACCTTCAACTAGTTTAGAAGATCAAAATCAATTCTATTTTTTTCAAGTTTGTCCTCCAAGTACCTATCCAACTCTTCCAAAGCTGCAACTTCTTGTTCTTTCTCCAATTCAACAAAATCAATCATCAACATAAGTATCACACCATCAAAGAAATCATCATTTTTCTTCAACATAGTAGAAGAGAAATCATCTTCTTTTGATTCATCTTCATTTAAATCTTTATAATCATCCATCATCTCATTTAATGCATTTATAACCTTTTAAACCAAATTTTTAGACAATTCCTCACCATAATGCTACGTGTACTTAGCATTGAGATATTTGAGCTTATATCTAGGATCCAACACTACTTCTACAAAAAGCATAATATTTGTTGACTGAAGAGAACCCAATATTTGATTAATTTATGCCTCATTTTCATACCCATTTCAGACACCATTGTATCTCTACTATTTTCACAAAGCTCAATTTTTTTTCAAAATTCGAATAATCTCAGGAAAATAAACACTAGAGGTAGAATATTATGAGCTAGAAAATTTACAAGTTACCTCATAAAATGTTTTCAAGAAACGAGCCAAAATTTTGGTGTATGTTCATTCTCTCTCAGTTGGAACATTTGAACCAAACTCTTTCAAAAACCTTTTTTCTTTGTCCTCCAACTTATTATATTCTTTTTTATATTTTATATCAGTTTGTATCATCAAATAAGTTGAATTCCATCTTGTAGGACAATCTAATTGCAATGAAGATCCATATGACAAGTTTGCTTCTTCAACACATAACTTAAACATATCTAATCTTTTAGAACTGCTCCTCACATATTTCACCACACCTCTAACTTTTTGAATAGCGCCCTCAACTACTGTAATGTCATCTCTGACAATTAAGTTTAAGATATGAGCACAACATCTCATATGAAAATGCTCGCCTCTCAAAGGTACAACACTTTTCTTCACAAGCCTTTTTTTCAATTGTTCAACTATAACATCATTATTTGATGCATTGTCAATAGAAGTGAACATCAACTTTCTCAAAACCCATTCATTCATAAAAAAATCAATAGCATTTCTAATATTAACTACAGAATGACTTTTAATTACAGAATAGTTCAAAAGCCTTTTATGCATATTCCATTGAGAATCAATGAAATGAACAGTCAAACATATATAAGACAAATTTTGATTGCTACTCCAAGTGTCGGTAGTCAATAAAACTCTACAACAATGAGATGATATGCTGACAAATAATTTCTTCTTTTCCTTCACAAACAAAAATCCAATCCCTCAACACAGAGTGCCTGGATAGATTTTTAAATTGAGGCACACTAACTTCATAAAACTTTTTAAACTCATCCCTCTCAACAAAACTAAAAGGCAATTCATTTTTTATGATCATTTTCACCAAAGCCTCCCTAACTAGTTGTTGATCAAATTGCCAACAAGTTAATTTGTTATCCTCTGAACTAGTACCTTTAGTGAAACTCAACAAAGATTGTGACTTGTCTTTACCTTTGTGAGCTTCTATTAATTCTTTTTTGTGTGGAAATTTTTTACAAGTCTTTCTAAAGTATTTCCATAAACCCGAAGTACCTTGATCACTTTTTTCCAAGTATTTATTCCTACACCATATACAAGCTGCCCTACCAATTTCATTTCCCTCTAAATCAACTAATATCTCATAAGTTTTCCAAACAAAAGACTTATACTTTTTATGAGCTTGAGGTTCAGATATACCTTGACTTTCTTTTACAATTGGAATTGAAGAACCTACCGTAACAATAGGAGGGTTCGTGAAAAAATGATGATTGGATTTACCAGTACTTTGATCATTTGAGATGTGATCATCTTCAATTTATTATATTTTTCATTTACTGCTGAATTGTGTCATCTGCATTGCCATTAATTAATATGATATGTTAAGCATAAATAAATATAAATATTTCAAAAAATCAAGCTCTACAAAACTGACTGTAACACATCCGACCCACTCATTCGGCCCACTCATTCACCCACTCATTCGGCCCACTCATTCACCCACTCATTCGGCCCACTACAAAACCACAACCAATACTTAATAAAACTACTGAGACACATAATAATAATAATAATAATAATAAATCACTCAATTCTCATCAGAAAAACAAACCAAAAGGCTGGTGCATCTGAGACACGGTGGAGGCAACCAAAAGTGCGATGGACAAGGGCTGGACCTAACTGAACAAGGCTGGAATGGCGTGAGGTAGCATGGAACTCTTCGGAACAGCAATAGATGCATCGGAATTGGATGGGCAGTAGCGAAATTGGTGGCATCTTTATGATATATATATATATATATATATATTCTTGGTTCTAGTATAGGTTTTTTAGGACAGGACTATTCTCGGGAGGGATATTGCTTAAGATCCGGAACCATCCCAAAAAAAAAATAAGTCGCAGAATGGGACGCAAAAAGTCAAAGTCAACAGATTTCTAAGTCCTGATTTTATCGGAAGAAGGCTTCAGGAAAAGGTCGTGAATCCCCGAGTCCCGTCAGCAGCCCTACTAAATGCATATAAAGTTAAATCAGTAAACTCCTAAACCCCATAATGCCTAAATACATAAACTATTAAACCTCTAAATACTACTTAATAATTAATAAATCTAATTTTTATTGCTATTTATTATATTTTTAAATATTCATTTTAATTATTTTTTAGTTTATTTTTATAGAAATATTTATTACAAATTAAATTATGAGTGCGACATATATATTTTAATTAATTTATTTTTAATCAAAAAAAATATATGTTAATAAAAGAATTAAAATTTTAAAAATTAAAAATTATTATCCAGTAATAGTTTTTACTTTTATTTTGAAGCAATTTGGGTTTTGTAAATATTTTTTAATTAATATCAATCTTTTTATTAATAGTTTATTAATTTAAATTTTGATCATTATTATATTTCTATCAATAAAATTGTTTATATTGAATTTAATGATATATATTTAATAATATTATTATAACTAAATATTGTATTCATATTTCAAAAAAATTTTAATATTATTATTTTTTCAAAGGTTATAACCAATGAAAATTAGAAAAAATTACAAATTTTTATTGTTATTTTATTGTTTAAATAAAACATATAAACCATTAAATGCATAAAATCATAAATTGCTAAACTCCCAAACGAAAAAACCTTTAAATACTTAAACCATTAAACATGTGTACGTTAATAAAATATCATAAATCTCAATTTAATTTTTATTATGTATAATTTTAAATTTTTATTTTAATTATTTATAAATTTATTTTTATAGAAATATTAATTACAAAATAAATTATTAGTGAGACAAATCTAATTTAAATAATTTATTTTTCATCAAAAAAAATATATCCTAATAAAAAGAGGCAAAATTTTAAAAACAAAAATTTATTATTTAGTAATATATTTTATTTTTATTTTGAATCATTTTAGATTTTGCAATTATATTTTAATTTATAACATTCTTATTAATAATAGTTTATTAATTTTTTATTGATCATTATTATAATATCTATTAATAAAATTATTTATATTGAATTTACATTATATATAATTATTAAGATTATTATTACTGAATATTATATTCACATTTAAAAAATTTAAAAATTAATATATTTTCAAAGGTTATAACCTTCAAAAATTAAAAAAAATCAAAAAATTAAATTTTTTATTTTTTCATTCTTTAAATAAAAACTATAAATCACTTAAGGCCTAAACACTTAAATCACTAAACCCCAAAACACCAAAATACTTAAACCATTAAACTAGTATATCTTGAATAATAAATAATAAATCTATAATTTATTTTTATTCATTATAATTTTAAATATTCATTTTAATTAATATTTTATAATTATATCTATCTCACTAATAATTTATTTTGTAATTAATATTTCAATAAAAATAAAATATAAATAATTAAAATCAATATTTAAAATTATAATGAATACTAATAAAAATGAGATTTATTATTTATTATTTAGAGTATACTATATTAAAAGCATATGTATTTATGGGCTTCGGGGTTTAGGAGTTTAGTCATTAGGAATTTAGCTATTTTGTGGCTTATAGATATTATTTAAAAAACTAATAACAAAAAAATTATTTTTTTTATTTTTTCTCATTTTCAAAGGTTATAACCTTTGAAAACATAATAATTTTTAAATTTTTTTAAAATATGAAATTGTTATTTTGTTATAATAATCTAAATAATTATATATTATGTAAATTCAATAAAAATAAATTTTTTTATAGATATTATTATAACAATAATAAAATAAATTAATAAACTATTATTAATAAGATATATATTAAATAAAATTTATTTGCAAAACCTAAAATGATTCAAAATCAAAGTAAAATATATTAATAAGATAGATATTAAATAAAACTATTATTAATAAGATAAAATATATCGGTTTAAAAGATTATATTTTAATGAGTTTTGGGATTTAAGAATTTAGTGTTTTAATTGTTTAGGCATTTAGTAGTTTATCAGTTTTATTTAAAAATAAAATAACAAAAAATTTTTTTTATTTGTTCTCATTTTTGAAGGATATAACCTTTGAAACTATAACAATTTTTAAATTTTTTTAAATGTGAATACTATATTTAGTTATGATAATCTTAATAATTATATATCATGTAAATTCAATATAAACAATTATATTGATATATATTATAATAATGATCATACAAAAGATTAATAAAAAATTATTAATAAGATAAATATTGTTTAAAATATATTTACAAAACCTAAAATGATTCAAAATCAAAGTGAAATATTTTACTAAATATTAATTTTAAATTTTTAAATTTTTGTATCCATTTATAAGCATATATATTTTTTATTGAAAAATAAATTATTTAAATTATATTTGTCTTAGTATTAATTTATTTTTTAATTTATATTTCTATAAAAATAAACTAATAAATAATAAAAATGTATATTTAAAATTATAATGAATACTAATAAAAATGAGATTTATTATTTATTATTTAGGGTATACCTATTTAATAGTTTAAGTTTATTGTGGTTTTGGGGTTAAGGAGTTTATTGATTTATATATTTACACATTTTCATGTTTATAAGTTTTATTTAATCAATAAAATAACAAAAAATTTATTTTTATGAATTTTTATGATTTTCAAAGGTAATGACCTTTGCAAATTTAATAATTTTTTAATAGTTCTAAAATATGAATACAATACTTAGTTATAATAATCTTAATAATTATATTTGTTGTAGATTCAATATAAAAAAATGTATTAATATATATTATAAAAATGATCAAAAAATAAATTAATAAACTATTATTAATAAGATAGATATTAATTAAAATATATTTGCATAACCCAAAATATTTCAAAATCAAAGTAAATTATATTACAAAATAAAATTTTAAATTTTTAAAATTTTGTTTATTTTTATAAGCTTATTTTTTTTTCATAAAAAATAATTTATTTAAATTATATCTCTCTCACTCATTATTTATTTTGTAATTAATATTTCTATAAAAATAAACTAAAAAATAATTGAAATCAATATTTAAAATTATAATGAATTCAAATAAAAATGAGATTTATTATTTATTATTTAGGTTATATAGGTTTAATGGTTTAAGTATTTAGGGGGTTTTATGGTTTAGGAGTCTAGAGATTTAAATGTCTAGGCATTTAGTGGTTTATAAGTTTTATTTAAATAATAAAATAATAAAAAATTATTTTTGTGAAAATATAATAATTTTTAAATTTTTTTCAAATATAAATATAATATTTAGTTATAATAACTTAATAATTATAATACATTTTAATTTAATATACGTAATTTTATTGTTCAACATTATAAAACTGATCAAATAATAAATTAATAAACTATTATTAATAAGATTCAACCCAATTAAAACATAATTTCAAACCCTATATATGATGATTCAAAATCAAAGTAAAATATATTACTAAATAATAATTTTTTATTTTTAAATTTTTACTTCTTTATATAAGGATTTTTTTGATTAAATATAAATTATTAAAATTATATTTGTCTCACTGATTATTTATTTTTTGATTGATATTTCTATAAAAATAAACTGATAAATAATTAAAATGATATTTAAAATTATAATGAATACAAATTAAAATGAGATTTATGATTTATTATATATGGTATACCAGTTTAATGGTTTGATTATTTAGGAGTTTTGTTGTTTAGGAGTTTAGCAATTTATGTTTTTAGGCATTTAGTGGTTTATAGGTTTTATTTATATAATAAAAATTTAAAATTCTTTTTTTCATTTTTTCTTATTTTCAAAGGTTATAATTTTAGAAAATAAAATAATTTTTAAAATTTTATGAAATGTGAATACAATGTATAATTATATTAATCTTACTAATTATATATCATATAAATTCAATATATATATTTTTAATGATAGATATTATAAAAATGATCAAAAATTAAATTAATAAACTATTATTAATAATATAAATATTAATTAAAATATATTTACATAACAAAAAATGATTCAAAATCAAATCAAAATATATTACTAAATAATAATATTTAATTTTTAAAATTTTCCTTCTTTTTATCAGCTTAATTTTTTTTAATAAAATAAATTATTTAAATAATATTTGTCTCACTCGAAATTTATTTTGTAATTAATTTTTCTAAAAAAGTAAACTATAAATAATTAAAATGAATATTTAAAATTATAATAAATAGAAATAAAAATGAGATTTATTATTTATTAAGTAGTATATAGCTGTTAAAAGGTTTATGTATTTATGGGTTACGGGATTTATGAGCTTACTGATTTAAGTAAGTAAGCATTTAATGATCAATAGGTTTTATTTAAAAAATGAAATAACAAAAAATTTATTTTTATTATTATTTGTCATTTTTTAAGGTTATTACCTTTGAAAATATAATAATTTTTAAATTTTTTTCAAAAGTGAATATAATATTTAGTTATAATAATCATTATATTTATATATCATATAAATTCAATATAACTAATTTTATTGATAAATATTCTAATAATGATCAAAAAATAAATAAATAATCTATTATTAATAACATAGATATCAATTAAAATATAATTACAAAACCTAAAATGATTCATAAGCAAAGCAAAATATATTACTATATAATAATTTTTTGTTTTCAAAATTTTTTTAAAAGGTTTTTTTATATTATTTAAAAGAAAAATAATTTATATAAATTATAGTTGTGCTGCTCATAATTTATTTTGTAATTAATATTTATATAATTATAAACAAATAAATAATTAAATTTGAATATTTAAAATTAAAATGGAAAAAAAATGATATTTATTCTTTTTTATTTAGGATACCCATAAATCCACAAGTCCATATCTACGGCACTTTGTCAATTCATTATCACCTCAGAATTCCTCATTCTTTTGCTCCAATTATCCTCAAAAGAGTATTTCTTGGGTTAGAATGCGTCCTCCTCGAGCTCCAAGAAGTGTCAGTATGTTGCACCGAAAAAATATCAAAAAATATGCATGCATCGGTGTGCATGTGTTATGAGTTCAATTTCATAGTCTAATTATCTACGCGTACAACCAAGCTATAATACAAGTAAAAATACAAAATGCTATAAAGATGGGTCTTCTGCTCCGGAAGTGTAGCATCGCCTAATGTGTATTTACAAAATGCATTAGTATGCCCCACTTAAAGATACTCATGGGTCCAGTTGCCCTCATTGCATCGTACATGGTGCATACAAAGTCCAAAATACAAATAAGACTACAAATATTAACTACAAGTTTGAATCTTTCGCTCCCGTCTGGCTGGTCTGGACTTAATATTTCTATAAAAATAAACTAAAAAATAATTAAAATGAATATTAATATAATAATGAAAACAAATAAAAATGAGATTTATGATTAATTATTTAGGGTATAGTGGTTTAATGGTTTAAGTATTTTGGAGTTTAGGAGTTTAGTGATTTAAGTGTTTAGGCATTTAGTAGTTTATTTGTTTTATTTAAATAATGAAATAACAAAAAAATTAGTTTTCAAATTTTTTATCAATTTTGAAGGTTATAACCTTTATAAATATAATAATTTTTAAATTTTTTTAAATGTGATTACAATATTTAGTTATAATAAACCTAATAATTATATATCATGCAAATTAAAAATAAACAATTTTATTAATAGATATAAATAAACTAAATATAAATATAAATATAATAATGATCAAATAATAAATTAATAAACTATTATTTATTGATAGATATTTATATATTATTTATAAATACTTAAACCTTTAAAGATGGTTTAAATGTTTAAGTATTTAAGGGTTTTGAGGTTTAAAAGTTTAATGATTTAAGCGTTTAGGCATTTAATAGTTTGTAGGTTTTATATAAACAATAAAATAACAAAAAATTTATTTTTGTGATTTTATCTCATTTTCAAAGATGATAATCTTTAAAAATATAATAATTTTTAAATTATTTTCAAATGTAAATATAATATTTAGTTATAATAATCTTATATATTATATATCATGTAAATTCAATATAAATAATTTTATTGATAAATATTCTAATAATGATCAAAAAATAAATTAATAATTTATTATTAATAAGATAGGTATCAATTAAAATACAATTACAAAACCTAAAATAATTCAGAAGCAAAGCAAAATATATTACTATATAATAATTTTTTGTTTAAAATTTTTTTTTCTTTTAAAAGGTTTATCTATAATTTTTTGATGAAAAATAATATATATAAATTATTTTTGTATAGCTCAATTTATTTTGTAATTAATATTTATATATAAATAAACAAATAAATAATTAAAATGAATATTTAAAATTATAATTAAAAAAATGAGATTTATTATTTATTATTTAGGGATACTATTTTAATTTAAGTTAGATCTGTCTCACTAATAATTTAATTTGTAATTAATATTTCTATAAAAATAAACTGATAAATAATTAAAATAAAAATTTTAACATTATACTAAATAAAAATAAAATGAGATTTATGAATTATTATTATGTTACTAGTTTAATGGTTAAGAATTAGAGGTTTTTTGCT
>JAREIK010000550.1:32073-59002 GCA_029783825.1 Sapria himalayana | reverse complement strand
TTAATTTATTTTGATCATTATATATATCTATCAATATAATTGTTATATTGAATTAACATGATATATAATTATTATGATTAGCATAACTAAATATAGTATTCACATATAAAAAAATTTAAAATTGATATATTTTCAAAGGTTAACCTTCAAAAATGATAAAAAATAACAAAAATTAATTTTTTGTTATATCATTGTTTAAATAAAACTTATAAACTATTAAATGCCTAAACATAAATCTCTAAACTCCTAAACCCCGAAGCCCCTAAATACCTAAACCTTTAAACTCGTAAACCTTAAATATAATTTAAATAATTTATAGAAATATTAATTACAAAATAAATTATGAGTGACAAATATAATTAAAATAATATATTTTTTTCAACAAAAAAAAATAAGCTTAAAAAATGATGCAAAAACATAAAAAAAAAATTATTATTTAGTAATGAATTTTACTTTGATTTTTAATCATTTTAGGTTTTTTAATTATATTTTAATTTATATCTATCATATTAATAAATGTTTATTAATTTATTTTTTGATAATTGATATAATTTTACCTATAAAATTGTTTATATTAGTTTATATTATATATAGTTATAATAATTATTATTACTAAATATTGTATTCACATTTTTAAAAAGTTTTAAAATTATTATATTTTCAAATGTTATGACATTTAAAAATTTGAAAAAATATCAAAAATAAATTTTTTGTTATTTCATTGTTTAAATAAAAGCTATAAACCATTAAATGCCTAAATACTTAAATCAATAACTTCGAAATCTCGAAAACCCTAAATAGATAAATTTTTTAAACAGGTAAATCCTAAATAGTAAATAATAAATCTCATTTTTATTTTTTTCAATATAATTTTAAATATTCATGTTAATTATTTATTTGTTTATTTTTATATAAATATTAAATACAAAATAAATTATAAGTTAGACAAATATAATTTATATAAATTATTTTTCAACAAAAAAATATAGATAAACTTATTAAAAGAAGAAAAAAATTAAAAACAAAAAATTATTATATAGTAATATGTTTTACTTTGTTTCTGAATCATTTTAGGTTTCGTAATTATATTTTAATTGATATCTAACTTATTAATAATAGATTATTTATTTATTTTTTGATAATTATTAGAATATTTATCAATAAAAATATTTATATAATATATAAATTTAATAATTATTATAACTAAAGATTATATTAATATTTGAAAAAAGTTTTAAAATTTTTATATTTTCAAAGATTATAAATTTTGAACTTGTGAAAAAATAAAAAAATATTTTTTTTTGTTATTTCTATATTTAAATAAAACCTATAAATCACTAAATGTCTAAACACTTAAATCACTAAACTAAAAAATCCCGATAACCCCTATAGATAAGTTTTTAAAAAACCGCGATACCCAGATATAATTAATAAATCTCATTTTATTGTTTTCATTATAATTTTATAAATTTATTTTGATTGTTAAGTTTATTTTATATATATATATATATATATAATTAATTATAAAATAAATTATGAGTTAAAAATATAATTTCTAATAATTATTTTTCATCAAAAAATAGATAAGCATATAAAAAGAATAAAAATTTAAAAACAAATAATTATTATTAAGTAATATATTTTGCTTTACTTTTGAATCATTTTATATTTTGATATTATATTTTATCTAATATCACTCTTATTCATAATAGATTTTTAATTTTTTTTTTGATAATTATTAGAATATCTATGAATAAAATTATTTATATTGAATTTATTTGATATATAATTATTATGATTATTATAAATAAATATTGTATTCACTTTTGAAAAAATTTAAAAATTATTATATTTTCAAAGGTTTTAATCTTATAAAATGAGAAAGAATACAAAAATAAAGTATTTTTTTTATTTCTTTTTTAAATAAAACCTATAGACAACTAAATGCTTACTTAAATCAGTAGCTTATAAAACCCGAAACACCTAAATACATAAACCTTATAACAGTTGTATACTAATTAATAAATAATAAATCTCATTTTTATTTCTATTTATTATAATTTTAAATATTCATTTTAATTATTTATATTTTAATATTTAGAAAAATTAATTACAAAATAAATTTTGAGTGAGAGTGATATTATTTAAATAATTTATTTTTAATCATAAAAGAATATAAGCTTATAAAAAGATGAAAAAATTTAAAAATTAATTATTATTATTTAGTAATATATTTTTTTTTGATTTTGAATCATTTTGTGTAATGTAAATATATTTTAATTAATATTTATATTATTAATAATAGTTTATTAATTTAATTTTTGAGCATTATTATAATATCTTTCATTAAAATTATATATATTGAATTTATATGATATATAATTAATAAGAATAATATAATTATACATGGTATTCACATTTCAAAAGATTTTAATACTTATTTTATTTTTAAAGGTTATAACCTTTGAAAATTTAAAAAAAATCTAAAAAAAATTTTTTTATTTTTTTTTATAAATAAAACCTATATTCCACTAATTGCCTAAAAACATAAATTGCTAAACTCCTAAATGACAAAACCCCTAAATAATCAATCCATTAAACCGGTATACCATATATAATAGTTGGGCAATTGTGCTTCGACGGTAGCAAGATATAGATAAAGAAACATAGAAACAACATAAAACAAGCAATATATATATATATATATCACAATTCAGCAACCATCCATGTTAGAATCAAAAAACGAGAAATAAATAATGAAAATAATGTGGTTCGCTAGTCGCTCAGTACGACTAGCTAAATCCACCAGAAAATGCTTATGCATTACAGATTAAAACAACAGAAAAAGCTTATAGTATGTAGCACAGAATAGTCGGGATAAATTGCATAGAGAGAAGAGAGAGACGATGAACAGTTCCACGGGTCCAAAAATAGCCACCCTAAAATAAAATTACAAAACATTTTATATTAAAATTTCTATACGTTCATTTAACCGGAGCGGGTCGGATCATGAGACGGGTCAGGCTCTACTCCAATTTCGGCCAGCTGTCCGGTCAGCGAGACCTCTATTATTGTGCTATTGCTGCATCCTCGGCCTCTTAATATTTTCTTTCCTGCACTTACATGAAAATATTAAAAAAGAAAAAATATTTGGTTATAAGAACAGATTATCAAAAAATAAATTACATATACAGCAATAATATATCTTAAATCTCATTTTAAATTTTATTCATTATAATTTTAAATATTCATTTGAAAATATTTATTAGTTTATTTTTTATATAAATATTAATTACAAAATAAATAATTAGTCAGACAAATATAATATTAATAATTTACTTTTAATAAAAAAAATATAATCTTATAAAAAGAAGCTAAAAATTTAAAAACAAAAAATTATTATTTAGTAATAAATTTTACCTTGATTTTAAATCATTTTAGTTTTTGTAATTATATTTTAATTTATATCTATCATATTAATAATATTTTATTAATTTATTTTTTGATAATTGATATCATATCTATCAATAAATTTATTTATAATTAGTTTATATTATATATAATTATAATGATTATTATTACTAAATATTTTATTCCCATTTTAAAAAAATTTAAAAATTATTATATTTTCAAATGTTATAACCTTTGAAAATGTGAAAAAATAACAAAAATAATTTTTTTGTTATTTCATTGTTTAAATAAATTTTATAAACCACTAAATGCCTGAATACTTAAATAAATAACTCCTAAATCTCGAAAACCATAAATAGATAATCATTTTAAACCGGTATAACCTAAATAATAAATAATAAATCTAAATATTATATTTTTCATGATAATTTAAAATATTCATCTTAATTATTTATTCGTTTATTTTTATATAATTATTAATTACAGAATAAATTGAGTTAGACAAATATAATTTATATAATTATTTTTCATCAAAAAAATATAAATAAAATTTTTAAAAGAAAAAATATTCAAAATAAAAAAATATTATATAGTAATATATTTTGCTTTATTTATGAATCATTTTAGGTTTTGTAATCTTATTTAAATTGATATCTATCTTATTAATAATAGATCATTAATTTATTATTTGATCATTATTAGAATATTTACCAATAAAAATATTTATATTGAATTTATATGATATATAAATATAATGATTATTATAACTAAATATAGTCTTCATATTTGAAAAAAATTTAAAAATTATTATATTTTCAAAGGTTATAAACTTTGAAAATATCAAAAAATAAAAAAAATAAATTTTTTGATATTTTTTATTAAAAAACACTTATAAACCACTAAATGCATACAAAGTTAAATCACTAAACTCATAAACCCCGTAATGCCAAAATACATAAACACTTAAACCACTATATACTACTTAATAATTAATAAATCTAATTTTTAATTCTATTTATGATAATTTTAAATATTCATTTTAATTATTTATTAGTTTATTTTTATAGAAATATTTATTACAAAATAAATTATGAGTGCGACAAATATAATTTAAAAAATATATATGCTTATAAAAGAAGTAAAAAATTAAGAATTATTATCTAGAAATATATTTTACTATAATTTTGAATTAATTTGGGTTTTGTAATTATTTTTTAATTAATATCTATCTTAATATCAATAGTTTATAAATTTAATATTGATCATTATTATAATATATATCAATAAAATTGTTTATTGAAATTATATGATATATAATTATTAATATTATTATAACTAAGTATTGTATTCTCATCTCAAAATATTTTAAATATTATTATATTTTCAAAGGTTATAAGCTATGAAAATGAGAAAAAATTATAAATTTTTTTTTGATATTTTATTTTTTTTAATAAAATGTATAGATCACTAAAAGCATAAAAACATAAATCACTAAAATCCTAAATGAAAAAACCTCTAAATACATAAACCATTAAACTGGTATACAGTAATAATAAATTATAAATATCATTTTAAATTTTATACAGTATAATTTTACATTTTTATTTTAATTATTTATTAGTTTATTTTTATAGAAATATAAATTACAAAATAATTTATTAGTGAGACACATCTAATTTAAATTAAAACAGTATCCCAAAATAATAAATAATAAATCTCATTTTTTTTAATTAAAATTTTAAATATTCATTTAAATTATTTATTTGTTTATTTATATTTAAATAATAATTACAAAATAAATTGAGCTAGACAAATAATTTGTATAGATTATTTTTCATCAAAAAATTATAGATAAACTTTTTAAAAGAAAAAAAATATTAAAAACAAAAAAAATTTATATAGTAATATATTTTTCTTTGCTTCTGAATCATTTTAAGTTTTGTAATTATATTGTAATTGATATTTATCATATTAATAATAGATTATTAATTTATTTTTTGATCATTATTAGAATATTTATCAATACAATTGTTTATATTGAATTTACATGATATATAATTATAAAGATTAATATAACTAAATATTATATTTACATTTGAAAATAATTTAAAAAAAATTATATTTTTAAAGGTTATCATCTTTGAAAATGATATAAAATCACAAAAATAATTTTTTTGTTATTTTATTGTTTATATAAAATCTATAAACTACTAAATGCTTAAACGCTTAAATCATTAAACTCTTAAACCACAAAACCCTTAAATACTTAAACATTTAAACCATCTTTAAAGGTTTAAGTATTTATAAATAATATATAAATATCTATCAATAAATAATAGTTTATTAATTTATTTTTTGATCATTATTATATTTATATTTATATTTATATTTAGTTTATTAATATCTATCAATAAAATTGTTTATTTTTAATTTACATGATATATAATTATTAAATTAATTATAACTAAATATTGTATTCACATTTGAAAAAAATTTAAAAATTATTATATTTATAAAGGTTATAACCTTAAAAATTGATAAAAAATTTTAAAAATAATTTTTTTGTTATTTAATTATTTAAATATAACATATAAACTACTAAATACCTAAACACTTAAATCCCTAAACTCCTAAACTCCTAAATACTTAAACCATTAAACTAGTATACACTAAATAATTAATCATAAATCTCATTTTTATTTGTATTCATTATAATTTCAATATTCATTTTAATTATTTATTAGTTTATTTTTATAGAAATATTAATTGGAAAATAAAATTATGAATGAGACAAATATAATTTAAATAATTTATCTTCATCAAAAAAATTTATAAGCTTATAAAAAGAATCAAAATTTTAAAAATAAAAAATTATTATTTAGTAATATATTTTACTTTGATTTTGAATCATTTTAGGTTTTACAAATATATTTTATTTAATATCTATCGTATTAATAAAAGTTTATTAATCTATTTTATGATTGGTATTATAATATCGATCAATAAAATTATTTATATTGAATTTACATGATATTTAATTTTTAAAATTATTTTAATTAAATATTGTATTAACATTTTAAAAAAAATTAAAAATTATAATATTTTCAATGGTTATAAGCTTGAAAATAAGAAAAAATCATAAAAATAATTTTTTTGTTATTTAATTATTTAAATAAAACCTATAAACCACAAAATACCTAAATACTTAAATTACTAAACTCCTAAACCCTGATACTACTGCACCACACACAAATAGCGACGGACCACAGTACACACGTGCACATATTCTTGTCCATTTTGGTGTAGCATTTAGAGGGGCCAGCAAGTCCTGGAAGCAGCCAGAAGTATGGGCCACTGGCTTGTAGAGGGCCCCACTAGCAAGTCGGGATGATAACATTCAGACAACTGATGAGACCGAGCAAAGTGGTCGGGAGTAAACCCAGGAGTAGCTAGAAGTGGGTCCCACTAGCCCTATCAGGCAGCATAGAGGGCCACCCAACTGTCGCCCAATAGGAGTAGCGGGTAATCCATGATTAATTAGAGAGCCGAAAAAATCCGAAGCATAACCAAGCAGGGCCAGTAAGCAATGGAGTCCAGACCAGCATGTACATGTTTGTAGTCTTATTTGTATTTTGGACTTTGTATGCACCATGTACATGTAGAGACGAATAATGACATACTCACACACACAATCTTGTCTATTCTTTATGTAGCATGCAATGAGGGCAACTAGACCCATGAGTATCTCTAAGTGTGGCCCATTAATGCATTTTGTAAATACACATTAGGTGATGCTACACTCTAGGGAACAGAAGACCCATCTTTATAGTATTTTGTAATTTTACTTATATTATAGCTCGGTTGTACGCGTAGATAATTAGACTATGAGATGGAACTCATCACACATGCACAACGATGCATGCATATTTTTTGATATTTTTTTGGTGCAACATACAGCCACTTCTTGGAGCTAGAGGAGGAAGCATTATAACCCAAGAGATACTCTTTCGAGGATCATTGGAGCAAAAGAATGTGGAATTCAGATGTGAGAATAAATTGACAGAAGTGCCGTAGATATAGACTTGTGGATTTATGGGTATTCAGTTTTAATTGTATTCCATTGCATAGCAATGACATAGGCAAATGCTTGATACAGCATGTCACACACATGCACAATTTTATATTTGCATTGTTTTAATATGGTACATCATTCAGGTTACTCCAAAAGGCTTGAACAAATCCGAATGGAAAGGACGCAGTGCTTATAATGACTCATTGCCAACTCTGAAGTCCCGGAATGCTAGGTGATTTTAGTATTATTCGTACGCTTGGAATTATTAGGCATTATATTTTTTTTATGTATTTTATGCATAGAATCATTAAGGTGCATAGGATTTGGTGGGCTGGCCTAAATTAGTCAGCTTTTTAGTCTCTTGTAAGTTGTATGCCTAAATCATAAATAAAGTGTGTATTTTCCAAAAAAAAACAAAAAAGATTATAAACCCTAAACTTTAAATGCTAAACTTTAAACGATAAACTATAACCCTAATCCAAAACCCATAAATCCTAAATTTCATGTTTTTCACTTTTATAATCAAATGACTAAGTGTTAAATTTAAATTGAAATTCACAACTTTTAGGAATGACACAGATTTATCTTTTTGTATATGTAACACAAAGTCATGACTCAAGGGGTGAGTTATGGATTCAGTCTCTTTCTTGCTTTAGATTATTGTAGCACTAGCAATGGTCATGATTGTATATTTTGTCTCTAGAACATAAAATCATATCGATTAGAATATGCCATAACTTGTGTCTCTCTGTTGAAAATATTGTAATGTCACTAAGAATGATCATGAATACATATTTAATCACTATAATATGTGGTCACAGTATTGGATATGACATAGCTTTTGCATTTTATCTTTATATTGCAAAGTCATTGCACTAGGAATGATTGTATCTTTGGACATTCCTAAAGGGCAAAAGTGATGACCCTAGAAATAGTAAAAGCTCGAGTACTACTCTTTATAACTTTCTATATGTAAAATTCTTGGGATTGGAAATATCACTATGGCATTTTCCTTTGATTTGTGACCTCAAGTGTCAATATGCAAGACTAATATTTTGAGCAATGATTAAAACCTTTTATACATTTGAATATGATTCATTTACACCTTTTTGGTATTGTGAGCTTGTATACATAACTCATTTAATATAAAAAGAAAGAAATGATACTTTTCATATCAATGAGGATTTAGAAAAAAGTCTTAGACATGCCAATAAAATAAATTTTTTGATTCTTGATTGAAAGAGAGCCCATTCTTCTTGCCCTGCTCAAACCACCCTAGAAATAGTTTGTACTAAGAGCCTACAAGGTGGTTATTTTTTTAGAGGTGAACTATATTTTAAAAAAAATTGCTTTGAGTGTGTGCATGAGAGATATTTTAGAAGAAATTACAATAACCAATATAAATAGCATCCTCAACAACTATCTATTTCAACACATAGCGGTACAACTTTGGTTTAGTCTATTAGCGTACATGAGTCAAATTACCTTTGATAGCCCAGTGATTCAACATCAAATATGTTGAGACATAATAGAGATAAAGTAAAAGCTTCTATTATTTTGGTTAGAGCTTTAGCAATCATTCTTGAGTTGAGAAAGGAACAAAATAAATTATTTTAATTATTAAGTATAATTTTAATTTTTATTTTAATTATTTATCAGTTTATTTTTATAGAAATATTAATAACAAAATAAATTATTAGTGAGACAGATCTAATTTAAATTAAACCGGTATATCGTAAATAATAAAGAATAAATCTCATTTTTTTTTCATTTTAATTTTAAATATTCAAATTTAATTATTTATTTGTTTATTTTTATATAAATATTAATTACAAAATAATTAATATACTACTTAATTATTAGTGATTCAAATGTAATAACCTTTGAAAATGTGAAAAAATAAAAAAAAATAAATTTTTTGTTATTTCATTTTTTAAATAAAACCTATAGATCATTAAATGCTTACTTAAATCAGTAAGCTCATAAATCTCGTAACCCATAAATACATAAACCTTTAACAGCTATATACTACTTAATAAATAATTAATCTCATTTTTATTTATATTATTATAATTTTAAAAATTAATTTTAATTATTTATAGTTTAAATTTTTAGAAAAATTAATTACAAAATAAATTTAGAGTAAAACAAATATTATTTAAATAATTTATTTTAATAAAAAAAATATAATCTTATAAAAAGAAGGAAAATTATTAAAATTAAATATTATTATATAGTAATATATTTTGATTTGATTTTGAATCATTTTGTGTTCTGTAAATATATTTTAATTAATATTTATATTATTAATAATAGTTTATTAATTTAATTTTTGATCATTATTATAATATCTATCATTAAAATTTTTTATAATGAATTTATATGATATATAATTATTAAGATTAATATAATTCTACATAGTATTCACATTTCAAAAAATTTTAAAAATTATTTTATTTTCAAAGGTTATAACCTTTGAAAATCAGAAAAAAATATAAAAAAAAATTTATTTTTATTATATAAATAAAGCCTATAAACCACTAAATACCTAAAAACATAAATTGATAAACTCCTAAACGACAAAACTTCTAAATAATCAAACAATTAAACCTATATACCACATATAATAAATCATAAATATCATTTTAATTTGTATTCATTTGATTTTAAATATTCATTTTAATTATTTATTAGTTTATTTTTTATAGAAATATTAATCACAATATAAATAATGAGCGAGACAACTATAATTTTAATAATTAATTTTTAATCAAAAAAAATATAAGCTTATAAAAAGAACTAAAAATTTAAAAACAAAAAATTATTATTTAGTAATATATTTTACTTTGATTTTGAATCATTATATATAAGTTTTGCAATTATATTTTAATTGCAATCAATCTTATTAAGAATATGTTATTAATTTATTATTTGATCTATTTTATAATATCTAACAATAAGATTACTTATATTGAATTTAAATGTCTTATAATTATTAAGATTATTATTACTTAATATTATATTTACATTTGAAAAAAATTTAAAAATTATTATATTTTCTAAGGTTATAAACTTCAAAAATGATAAAAAATCAAAAAAATAATTATTTTATTATTTTATTATTTAAATAAAACTTATAAACCACTAAATGCTTAAACATTTAAATCTCTAGACTCCTAAAACCCAAAACCCCCTAAATACCTAAACCATTAAACCTATATAACCTAAATAATAAATAATAAATCTCAAATTTATTTGTATTCATTATAATTTTAAATATCCATTTTAATTATTTTTTAATTTATTTTTATAGAAATATTAATTACAAAATAAATAATGAGTGAGACATATATAATTTAAATAAATTATTTTTTATTAAAAAAATATAAGCTTATAAAAATAAACAAAATTTCAAAAATTTAAAATTTTATTTAGTAATATAATTTACTCTGATTTTGAATTATTTTGGGTTCTACAAATCTATTTTAATTAATATCTATCTTATTAATAATAGTTTATTAATTTATTTTTTGATCATCAAAATAATATATATTAATAAAATTTGTTATATTGAATTTACATCAAATATAATTATTAAGATTATTATAACTAAGTATTGTGTGCATATTTTAGAACTATTAAAAAAATATTATATTTTCAAAGGTTATAATCTTTGAAAATCATGAAAATTCATAAAAATAAATTTTTTGTTTTTTGATTGATTAAATAAAACCTATAAACACCTAAATGTGCAAACATATAAATCAATAAACTTTTTAACCCAAAAACCACAAAAAAACTTAAACCATTAAATAGGTATATAGTAAATAATAAATAATATATCTTTTTTTTTATTAGTATCCATTATAATTTTATATATTCTTTTTAATTATTTATCAATTTATTTTTATAGAAATATTAATTACAAAATAAATTATTAGTGAGATAGATATAATTTAAATAATTTATTTTCATCAAAAAAATATATAAGCATATAAAATGAGCAAAATTTTTAAGATAACAAATTATTATTTAGTAATATATCTTATTTTGATTTTGATTCATTTTAGATTCAAAAATTATATTTTAATTTATATCATTCTTATTAATACTAGTTTATTAATAATTATTTATCATATAAATTCAATATAAGCAATTTTATTGATATATATTCTAATAATTATCAAAAAATAACTTTAAAAATCTATTATGAATAAGATTGATTTAACTTAAAATATAATATCAAAACCTAAAATGATTCAAAAGCAAAGCAAAATATATTACTTAATAATAATTATTTGTTTTTAAATTTGTATTCTTTTTATAAGCTTATCAATTTTTTGATGAAAAATAATTGTTATAAATTATATTTTTAACTTATAATTTATTTAATATATATATATATAAAACTAAACAATAAAAATGAATTATTTAAATTATAAAGAAAACAAATAAAAATATGAGATTTATTAATTATTATTTAGTGTATACCCATTTAAATGATTATGTATATAGGGGTATCGAGATTTTTTAGTTTAGTGATTTAAGTTGTTAGACATTTAGTGATTTATAGGTTTTATTTAAACAATGAAATAAAAAAATATATATTTTTTTTGTTTTTTAACATGTTCAAAGTTTATAATCATTGAAAATATAATAATATTAAAATTTTTTACAAAAGTGAATACAATATTTAGTTATAATAATTATTAAATTTATATATCATATAAATTAAATATAAATATTTTTATTGATAAATATTCTAATAATGATCAAAAAATAAATTAATAATTTAGTAATAATAAGTTAGATATCAATTAAAATATAAGTACAAAACATAAATTGATTCATAAACAAAGTAAAATATATTACTATATAATAATTTTTTGTTTTTAATTTTTTTCTTCTTTTAATATGTTTATCTATATTTTTTTTGTTGAAAAATAATTTATATAAATTATATTTGTCTAACTTATAATTTATTTTATTAATTAATATTTATTTAAAAATAAACAAATAAATAATTAAAATGAATATTAAAAATTATAATGAAAAAAATAAAAATGAGATTTATTATTTATTATTTAGGATATACATGTTTAAAAAATTTATCTATTTAGGGTTTTCGAGATTTAGAAGTTATTGATTTAAGTATTTAGGCATTTAATGGTTTATAGCTTTTATTTAAATAATGAAATAACAAAAAATTTATTTTTGATATTTTTTCAAATTTTAAAATGGAATAACATTTGAAAATATAATAATTTAAAATTTTTTAAAAATGTGAATACAATATTTAGTAATAATAATTATTATCACTATATATCATATAAACTAAATATAAACAATTTTATTAATAATATTATATAAATTATCAAAAAATAAATTAATAAACTATTATTATTATGATATATATAAATTAAAATATAATTAAAAACCCTAAAATGATTCAAAATCAAAGTAAAATTTATTACTAAATTATAATTTTTTTTTAGTTTTTGCTTCATTTTATAAGCTTATATATTTTTTTGTTGAAAAATATATTATTTAAATTATATTTGTCATTCATAATTTATTTTGTAATTAATATTTCTATAAATTATTTAAATTATATTTAAGGTTTACGAGTTTAAAGGTTTAGTTATTTAGGGGCTTCGGGATTTAAGAGTTTAGAGATTTGTGTATTTATGAATTTAATGGTTTATAAGGTTTATTTAAACAATGATATAACAAAAAATTTATTTTTGTTATTTTTTCTCAATTTTGAAGGTTATAACCTTTGAAAATGTAATAATTTTTAAATTTTTTATATATGTGAATACTATATTTAGTTATGATAATCTTAATAATTATATATCATGATAATTCAATATAAACAATTATATTGAATTATTAATGATCAAAAAATATATTTCCAAATAAAATATATCATGTTAATTCAAAAAATATTGATAGATATTATATTAAATATCAAAAAATATATTAATAAACTATTATTAATAAGATAGATATTTTTTAAAATTATTTTCAAAACGTAAATTTATTCAAAATCAAAGTGAAATATAATAGTAAATAAAAATTTTTTTGATGTTTTGCTTCTTTTTATAAGTTTATATTTTTTGTTATTAAAAGTAAATTATTTAAATTATATTTGACTTCCACATAATTTATTTTTTATTTATAATTCTATAAAAATAAACTAATAAATAATTAAAATGAATATTTAAAATTATAATGAATACAAATAAAATTGGGATTTATTATTTATTATTCAGGATATACTAGTTTAATGGTTTAAGTATTTAGGTGTTTTGGGGTTTAGTGATTTAAGTGTTTAGGACTATAGTGATTTATAGTTTTTATTTAAAGAATAAAAAAATCAAAAATTAAATTTTTTGATTTTTTTTTAATTTTTGAAGGTTATAACCTTTGAAAATATAATAATTTTTATTTTTTTCAAATGTAAAAAATAATATTTAGTTATAATATTCTTAATAATTATATATAATGTAAACTCAATATAAATAATTTTATTAATAGATATTATAATAATGATCAATAAAAAATTAATAAACTATTATAAATAAGAATGATATAAATTAAAATATAATTACAAAATCTAAAATGATTCAAAATAAAAATAAAATATATTACTAAATAATAAATTTTTGTTTTTAAAATTTTGCCTATTTTTATAAGGATAAATCTTTTTTTTTGATGAAAAATAAATTATTTAAATTACATCTGTCTCACTAATAATTTATTTTGTAATTAATATTTCTATAAAAAGAAACTGATAAATAATTAAAATAAAAATTTAAAATTATACTTAATAAAAATTAAAATGAGATTTATGAATTATTATTAATGTTTACTAGTTTAAAGGTTTAAGTATTTAGAGGTATTATCATTTAGGAGTTTAGTGATTTATGTTTTTAGGCATTTAGTGGTTTATAGGTTTTATTTAAACAAATAAATAACAAAAAAAATATTTTTGATTTTTTTTCACATTTTCAAAGGTTAACCTTTGAAAATATAATAATTTTAAATTTTTTTAAAAATGGGAATACTATATTTAGTAATAATAATCATTATAATTATATATAATATAAACTAAATATAAACAATTTTATTGATAGATAATATTATAATGATCAAATTTTAAATAAATAAGCTATTAATAAAAAGATTGATATTAATTAAAAAATATTTACGAAGCCCAAATTAATTCAAAATTAAAGTAAAATATATTATTGGATAATAATTTTTAATTTTTAAATTTTTACTTCTTTTATCAGCATATATTTTTTTTATTAAAAATAAATTAATTAAAATATATATGTCGCTCTTATAATTTAATTAGTAATAAATATTTCTATAAAAATAAACTAATAAATAATTAAAATTAATATTTAAAATTACAATAAAAAGAAATAAAAATTAGATTTATTATTTCTTAAGTAGTATATAGCAATTTAATGGTTTATGTATTTAGGCATTACGAGGTTTAAAAGTTTACTGATTTAACTGTGTATGTATTTAGTTGTTTATAAGTTTTATTTAAGAAAAAAAATAAAAAAAATTTATTATTATTATTTTTTGATATTTTCAAAGGTTATAACCTTTGAAAATATTATAATTTTTAAATTTTTTTCAAAAGTGAATAAATATTTATTTATAATAATCATAATAATTAAATATCATATAAATTCAATAGAAACAATTTTATTCATAGATATTCTAAAAATTATCAAAAAATTAATTAAAAATATATTATGAATAAAATTGATATTACTAAAAATATAATATCAAAACCTAAAATAATTCAAAAGCAAAGAAAAATATATTACTAAATAATACTTATTTGTTTTTAAATTTTTATTCTTTTTATAATCTTATCTATTTTGTGATGAAAAATAATTTTTATAAATTATATTTTTAACTCAATTTATTTTATAATTAATATATATATATATATATATAACTAATCAATCAAAATGAATTTTTTAAATTATAATGAAAACAAATAAAAATTAGATTTATTAATTATTATTTAGGGTATACCCATTTAAACAATTATCTTATATGGGTATCGAGATGTTGTAGTATAGTGATTTAAGTGTTTAGGCATTTAGTGATTTATAGGTTTTATTTAAACAATGAAATAATAATAAAAATTATATTTTTTTTTCACATGTTCAAAGGTAATCTTTGAAAATATAATAATATTAAAATTTTTTTCTAAAGTGAATAGAATATTTAGTTATAATAATTATTAAATCTATATATCATATAAATATTTTTATTGATAAATATTCTAATAATGATCAAAAAATAAATTAATAATCTATTGTTAATAAGTTAGATATCAATTAAAATATAATTACGAAACCTAAAATGATTCAAAAACAAAGTAAAATATATTACTATATAATAATTTTTTTGTTTTTAATTTTTTACTTCTTTTAATAAGTTTATCTATATTTTTTTGTTGAAAAATAGTTTATATAAATTATATTTGTCTAACTTATAATTTATTTTGTAATTAATATTTATATAAAAATAAACAAATAAATAATTAAAATAGATATTTAAAATTATAATGAAAAAAATAAAAAAGAGATTTATTATTTATTATTTAGGATATACCTATTTAAAAAAATTATCTATTTAGTGTTTTCGAGATTTCGAAGTTATTGAGTTAATTATTTAGGCATTTAAAGGTTTATAGAATTTATTCAAACAATGAAATAGTTAGGCAATGTCTTCCATTGCATAGCAATGACATAGACAAATGCTTGATGCTGCATGTCACACACATGCACAATCTTATATTTGCATAGTTTTAATATGGTGCATCATTCAGGTTCCTCCAAAAGGCTTGGACAAATCTGAATGGAAAGGATGTTGTGCGCATAATGACTCAATGCCAACTCTCAAGTCCGGGAATGCCAGGTGATTTTAGTTGTATTAGTACACTTGGAATTCTTAGGCATTATGTTTTTTTAAGTATTTAATGCATAGAATCATTAAGGTGCATAGGATTTGGTGGGCTAGCCTAATTTAGTCAGCTTTTTAGTCTCTTGTAAGTTATGCGCCTAAATGATAAATAAAGTGTGTATTTTCCAAAAAAAAAAACAAAAAAAAACAAAAAAAAACAATAAATCCAAAACTTTAAATCCTAAACCTTAAACCATAAACTATAACCCTAACCCATAAACCCTAAATCCTAAATCTCTTGTTTTGCACTTTTATAATCAAATGACTAAGTGTTAAATTTAAATTGAAATTCACAACTTTTAGGAATGTCACAAATTTATCTTTTTGTATATGTAACACAAAGTCATGACTCAAGGGGTGAGTTATGGATTCACTCTCTTTCTTGCTTTAGATTATTGTAGCTTTAGCAATGGTCATGATTGTATATTTTGTCTCTAGAACACAAAATCATATTGATGAGAATATGCCATAACTTGTGTCTCTCTGTTGAAAATATTGTAATGGCACTAAGAATGATCATGAATACATATTTAATCACTATAATAATGGGTCACAGTATTGGATATGACCATATCTTTTGCATTTTATCTTTATATTGCAAAGTAATTGCACTAGGAATGATTATAACTTTGAACTTTCCTCAAGAGCAAAAGTCATGACCCTAGAAATAGTTAAAGCTCGAATACTACTCTTTATAACTTTCTATAGCTAAAATTCTTGGGATTTGAAATATCACTATGGCTTTTTATTTTGATTTGTGACCTCAAGTGTCAATATGCAAGACTAATATTTTGAGCAATGATTAAAACCTTTTATACATTTGAATATGATTCATATACACCATTTTGGATATTACGAGCATGTATACCTAACTCATTTAATATAAAAAGAAAAAAATGATACTTTTAATATCCATGAGGATATAAAAAAAAGGCTTAGACATCCCAATAAAATAATTTTTTTGATTCTTGATTGAAAGAGAGCCCATACTTCTTGCCTTGCTCAAACTACCCTGGTGCTAGTTTGTACTAATAGTTTATTATTAATTTATTTTAATTAATATCTATCTTATTAATAATAGTTTATTAATTTATTTTTTTATCATTATTATAATATATATTAATACATTTTTTATATTGAAACTATAACAAATATAATTATTAAGATTATTATAACTAAGTATTGTATTTATATTTTAGAACTATTAAAAAATTATTATATTTTCAAAGGTCTTGACCTTTGAAAATCAGAAAAATTCATAAAAATAATTTTTTTTGTTATTTCATTGAATAAATAAAACCTATAAACACAAAAATGTGTTAACATATAAATCAATAAACTTATTAACCCCAAAACCACAAAAAAGTTAAACAATTAAATTGTTATACCCTAAATAATAAATCATAAATCTCATTTTTATTAGTATTCATTATAATTTTAAATATACATTTTAATTATTTATTAGTTTAATTTTATAGGAATATAAATTAAAAAATAAATTATTAGTGAAAAAAATATAATTTAAATAATTTATTTTTCATCAAAAAATATATAGGGTTATAAATGGATACGAAAATTAAAAAATTTAAAATTAATATTTAGTAAAATATTTCACTTTGATTTTGAGTCATTTTAGGTTTTTGAAATATATTTTATACAATATTTATCTTATTAATAATTGGTTATTACTTTTTTATGATCATTATTATAATAAATATCAATAAAATAGTTTATATTGAATTTATATGATATATAATTATTATGATTATTATAACTTCATATTGTATTCACTTTTCAAAAAAAATCTAAAAGTTATTATATTTTCAAATGGTATAACCTTCAAAAATCAGAAAAAATAACAAAAATAAATTATTTGTTATTTTATTTTTTATATATAACCTATAAACCATTAAATGACTTAATACTAAAATGACTAAACTCCTAAACCTCGAAGCCCATAAATACTTAAAATATTAAATTAGTATAGTCTAAATAATAAATCATAAATATCAGTTTTATTAGTATTCAGAATAATTTTAAATATTCATTTTAATTATTTATCAGTTTATTTTTATAGAAATATTAATTACAAAATAAATTATTAGTGCGACATATATAATTAAAATAATTTATTTTTATCAAAAAAAATGATCATAAAAAGGGGTACAATTTTAAAAATAAAAATTATTATTTAATAATATATATTATTTTGATTTTGAATCATTTTAGATTTTACAATTATATTTTAATTTATATCATTCTTATAAATACAAGTTTATTAATTTATTTATTGATCATTATTATAATATCTATCAATAAAATTATTTATATTGAGTTTATATTATATATAATTATTAAGATTATTATAACTAAATATTATATTCACATTTAAAAAAAATTAAAAATTATTATATTTTCAAATGTTACAACCTTCAAAAATTAAAAAAAAAATCAAATAATTAATTTTTTTGTTTTTTCATTCATTAAAAAAAACTATGAAACACTAAAGGTCTAAAGAATTAAATCACTAAACTCCTAAACCACAAAACACATAAATACTTAAACAATTAAACTGGTATATCATGATTAATAAATAATAAACCTCAATTGTATTTGTATTCATTATAATTTTAAATATTCATTTTAATTATTTAGTAGTTTATTATTATAGTATTATAAATTACAAAATAAATTATGAGTAATACAAATATAATTTAATAATTTATTTTTAATAACAAAAATATAAAGTTATAAAAAAAGAAAAATATAAAAAAAATTATTATTTAGTAATATATTTTACTTTGATTTGAATAAATTTAGATTTGCAAATACTTTTTATATAATAACTTTTTTTTAATAATAGTTGATTAATTTATTTTTTGATCATAATTATAATATCTAGCAATATAATTATTTATATTGAATTTAAATGAATTATAATTATGAAGATTATTATAAATAAATATTATATTTACATTTGAAAAAAATTTAAAAATTATTATATTTTCAAAATATATAATCTTCAAAATTTTGAAAAAATAATAAAAATAAATTTTTTGCTATATCATTGTTTAAATAAAACTTATAAACCACTAAGTGCCTACACAATTAAACATCTAAACTCCTAAACACAAAATCTCCTAAATACTTAAACCTTTAAACTCATAAACCTTAAATATAATTTAAATAATTTATTAAAATATTAATTACAAAATAAATTATGAGTGATAAAAATATAATTTAAATAATTTAATTTTCATCAGAAAAATATATAAGCTTATAAAAAGAATCAAAAACAAAAAAACAAAAAATTTTATTTAGTAATAAATTTGACTTGGATTTTGAATAATTTTAGGTTTTGCAATTATATTTTAATTTATATCCATCATAATAATAATAACATATTAATTTATTTTTTGATAATTGATATCATATCTATCGATAAAATTGTTTATATTTAGTTTATATTATATATAATTATAATGATTATTATAACTAAATATTGTATTCACATTTTTTAAAAATTGTAAAATTATTATATTGTCAAAGGTTATAACCTTTGAAAATGTGAAAAAATATCAAAAATAATTTTTTTTGTTTTTTCATTGTTTAAACAAAACCAATAAACCACTAAATACCTAAAAACATAAATCACTAAAGTCCTAAACGACAAAACCATTAAATACTTAAAATATTAAACTAGTATACATTAATAATAATTCATAAATCTCATTTTAATTTTAATTCAGTATAATTTTATATTTTTATTTTAATGATTGATAAGTTTATTTTTATTGAAATATTAATTACAAAATAAATTATTAGTGAGACAAATATAATTTAAATTAAACTAGTATACCCTAAATAATAAACAATAAATCTCACTTTTTTCATTATAATTTTAAATATTCATTTTAATTAATTCTATGTTTATTTATATTTAAATATTAATTAAAAAATAAATTATAAGTTAGACAAATATAATTTATATAAATTATTTTTCATTAAAAAAATATAGATAAACTTATTAAAAGAATAAAAAATTCAAAAACAAAAAATTATTATATAGTAATATATTTTTCTTTGCTTCTGAATCATTTTAAAATTTATATTTTAATTAATATCTATCTTATTATTAATGGATTATTAATTTATTTTTTGATAATTATTAAAATATTTATCAATAAAATTGTTTATATTGAGTTTATATAATATATAAATATAATGATTAGTATAACTAAATATTGTATTCACATTTAAAAAAAATTTAAAAATTATTATATTTTCAATGGTTATAACCTTTGAAAATATCAAAAAATAATAAAAATAAATTTTTTGTTGTTTTATTTTATAAATAAAACCTATAAACCACTAAATTCTAGGGGTCCTAATGGGATGGGACGGGATGGGGATTACAAATCTCCAGTACCTTCGCATAGTTCGGAGATTTTTTTTTGAAGATCCAGACCCATCCCATTGTTGAAAATATCGAGACGAGAGGGGACGTAGATCGGGGATTTTGTGTCGGAAAAATGGTTCTTGGACAAAACCGAGTTCAGACATTTTTTTTCAATTTATTTTATTCAAACTGGCCAAGTTAGTTCATGTCGAAACCTTTTGTTGTACCATTTATCATTCCTTAGTTATGTATCTTTCAAACTCAAATTGGGCCAATTTTATTTTTTCAAATAGGCTGAATACCAAAAACGAGTTCCATTACCTTGTCGAAAGCTTTGATGTGCAGAAAATAATAGAAATGTTAAATAGAACGGGACCGAGTTGTGTGCTTAATTTGGTTCTTTGTTTTATCACAAGTTGGCTTTGTTCACCCGAGTGAAAGTTAACCATAATAGCAATACTATATTTTTTAAACATTTACTTAAATTATTAAGGAATAACTAAAGATGACCATAAACATTGGTAGCAGCAATTACTACTTAAGTAATTGCTAAAATTAGGCAGCTTAATATAATAAAAAAAATACAACTAATAACAACCATGATAATAATCATTTCAAAGGTCCGTCCCATAACAACAACGAAAATCCAAACCGAATTAATTTTCTCTTCTACAACTCCTTTCTTTTCTTCCTCCACTTTAGAAGGACAACCAAAGATGAAAACATGTTAATCATGTAGACATAAATTTATAAGATGAAAGAGTGATAAAAAAACAAAATATTACCTTATAAAATTTAATACACCCATTCCAAATTTAGTTGGCCAACTATAGATTGGAAGAATATTTGGATCGTGTGATCCCTTTAAAAATTACAATTGAACCATATTTTTATTAAATTGAATTAATAAAATAAGTAAAAGTGAAATTAAAATTTACAAGATTTGTATACTAATCTGATTCATTATCATCAAGGTCTTGAACTATTTCTTCAATTTCAATAGGTTTGTTTGAGCTTCTCAACCAATCTTGTAGACATATGAGAACTTCGGCTGTAATAGGTGTTAAAGAACTCCTAAAATTATCTAAAGTTCTTTCCCCATTGCTAAATGTAGATTCGTAAGCCACAATAGATGCTTGGATAGCAAATATATCCCTTGCTCCATTTTCCAAAGAAGGATACCTAACCTCATTTACCTTCCACCAGTTAATATGATCAAAATCAATTCTATTTTTTTCAAGATTGTCCTCCAAGTACCTATCCAACTCTTCCAAAGCTGCAACTTCTTGTTCTTTCTCCAATTCAATAAAAAAAATCATCAACATATGTATCATTACAATCAAAGAAATCATCATTTTTCTTCAACACAGTAGAAGAGAAATCATCTTCTTTTGATTCATCTTCATTTAAATCTTTATAATTATCCATCATCTCATTTAAAGCATTTATGACCTTTTTTACCAAATTTTTAGCAAATTCCTCTCCATAATGCTAAGTGTACTTAACCTTGAGATATTTGAGCTTATATGAAGGATCTAACACTACTGCTACAAAAAAGCATAATATTTGTTGACTAAAGAGAACCCCAATAGTTGTTGAATTTATGCCTCATTTTCATACCCATTTCAGACACAATTGTATCTTTACTATTTTCACAAAACTCAATTTTTTTTAAAAATTCGAATAATCTGAGGAAAATAAACACTAGAGGTAGAATATTATGAGCCAGAAAATTTACAAGTTACCTCATAAAAAGTTTTCAAGAAACGAACCAAAATTTTGGCGTTTGTGCAGTCTCTCTCAGTTGGAACGTTAGAACCAAACTCCTTCAAAAACCTCTTGTCTTTGTACTCCAACTTAGCAAATTCTTTTTGATATTTTATATCAGTTTGTAGCATCAAATAAGTTGAATCCCATATTGTAGGATAATCTAATTGCAATGAAGATCCATATGTCTAGTTTGCTTCTTCAACACATAACATAAACATATCTAATCTTTTAGGACTGCTCCGTACATATTTCACCACGCCTCTAATTTTTTGAATAGCACCCTCAACTACTGCAATGCCATCTATGACAATTAAGTTTAAGATATGAGCACAACATCTCATATGAAAAAGCTCGCGTCTCAAAGGTATAACACTTTTCTTCACAAGACTTTTTTTCTATTGTTGAACTGCAACATCATTATTTGATGCATTGTCAACAGTTATGCACATCAACTTTCTCAAGCCCCATTCATTCATTCAAAACTCAATAGCATTTTCTAATATTAACTCCAGAATGACTTTTAATTACACAAAAGTTCAAAAGGCCTTTATGCATATTCCATTGAGAATCAATGAAATGAACAGTCAAACATATATAAGACAAATTTTGAATGCTAGTCCAAGTGTCGGTAGTCAATGAAACTCTACTACCATGAGATGATATGCTATCTAATAATTTCTTCTTTTCCTTCACAAACAAAGAAAAACAATCCCTCAGTGTAGAGTGCCAAGATGAAATTTTAAATTGAGGCACACTAACTTCACAAAACTCCTTAAACTCATCCCTCTCAACATAACAAAAAGGCAATTCATCTTTTATCATAATTTTCACCAAAGCCTCCCTAACTAATTGTTGATCAAATTGCCTACAAGTTAATTTGTTATCCTCTGAACTAGTACCTTTAGTGAAACTCAACAAAGATTGTGACTTGTCTTTACCTTTGTGAGCTTCTATTAATTATTTTTTGTGTGGAAATTTCCTACAATTCTTTCTCAAGTATTTCCATAAACACGATGTACCTTGATCACTTTTTACCAAGTATTATTTCTTGCACCATATACAAGCTGCCCTACCAGTTTTATTTCCCTTTGAATCAACTAATATCTCATAAGTTTCCCAAACAGTAGACTTATACTTTTAATGAGCTTGAGGTTCAGATGTACATTGACTTTCTTTTACAATTGGAATTGAAGAACCTGCCCTAACAATAGGAGGTTAGTGAAAAAATGATGATTGGATTTACCAGTACTTTGATCATTTGAGATGTCATCATTTTCAATTTATTGTATTTTTCGTTTACCGCTGGATTGTGCCATCTGCATTGCCATTAATTAATATGATATGTTAAGCATAAATACATATAAATATTTCAAACAATCAAGCTCTACAAAACTAACTGAAACTCATTCAGCCCACTCATTCGGACCAACCACAACACCAAAACCAATACTCAACAAAACTGACTGAGATGCATAATAATAATAATTAATCACTCAATTCTCGTCAAAAAAACAAACCAAAAGGCTGGTGGCATCTGGGACACGGTGGAGGCCACCAGAAGTGCGACGGACAAGGGCTGGACCTAACTAAACACGGCTGGAATGGCATGAGGTGGCCTGGAACTCATCGGAACAGCAATAGCTGCGTCGGAATTGGATGGGTAGTAGCGGAATTGGTGGCATCTTCATGTTATATATTTATATATATTCCTGGTTCTAGGATCGGTTTTTTAGGACGGGACGGTACTCGGGATGGATATTGCTTAAGATCCGGAACCGTCCGAAAAGAAAAAATACGTGATAGAACGGGACTGGGAAAAGTCAAAGTCAATGGATTTTTCTCAGTCCCGTTCTTTCGGGACAAGACTTCTGGTCGGGTCACGGATCTCCGAGTCCCATGAGCACCCATACAAAATGCATGTAAAGTTAAATTAATAAACTCCTAAACCCCATAATACCTAAATACATAAACCATTAAACCACTAAATACTACTTAATAATTAATAAATCTATTTTTTATTGCTATTTATTATATTTTTAAATAGTCATTTTATTATTTTATAGAGTATTTATTTAGAAATATTTATTACAAATAAATTATGAGTGTGACAAATATAATTTAAATAATTATTATTTATCTAATAAAAATATACGCTTATAAAAGAAGTATAATTTAAAAATTAAAAATTATTATCAAGTAATATAAGTTACTTTAATTTTGATTAATTTGGGTTATGTAAATATTTTTTAATTAATATCTATCTTAATATTAATAGTTATATAAATTTAATTTTGATCATTATTAAATATCTCGCAATAAAATTATTTATAATGAAATTTAATGATATATAATTATTAATATTATTATGACAAAATATTGTATTAAAATTTCAAAAAATTGTAATATTTAATAGATTCAAATGTTGTAATCCTATGAAGCAAGATAAAAAAAAAATTATAGAAATTTTTTCTTGTTATTTTATTTTTTTAAATAAAACCTATACAACCACTAAAGTCTAAAACATAAACGCTAAACTCCAAATGACAAAACCTCTAAATACGTAAATCATTAAAGTGGTATACACTAAATAATAAATCATAAATCTTAATGTAATTTTATTCAGTATAATTTTAAATTTTTATTTAAATTTTTTATAAATTTATTTTATAGAAATATTAATTACTAAATAAGTATTTATTGAGATAGATCTAATTTAAATTAACCGGTATCCCTAAATAATATATATTAAATCTCATTTTTTTTCATTATAATTTTACAGATTGATTTTAATTATTTATTTGTGTATTTATATATAATATTAATTACAAAATAAATTGAGTGAGACAAATATAATATATATATTTATTTTTTATCAAAAAATTGATTGATAAATTTTTTAAAGTAAAAAAAATTTCAAAACACAAAATTATTATATAGTAATATATTTACTTTTCTTCTGAATCATTTTAGGTTTTGTAATTATATTTAATGGATATCTATCTTATTAATAATAGATTATTAATTTATTTTTGATCATTATTAGAATATTTATCATAAAATTATTTATATTGAATTTATATGATATATAAATATAATGATTATTATAAACTAAATATTGTATTCGCATTTAAAAAAAATAAAAATTATTTATTTTCCAAAGGTTATAACCTTTGAAAATATCAAAAAAAAATAAAAATTTTTTTTATTATTTTATTTTTTTAATAAAACTTATAACCACTAAATGCATACACAGTTAAATCAGTAAACTCCTAAACCTCATAATGCCTAAATACATAACCTTTAAACTGCTATATACTACTTAATAATTAATAAATTTAATATTTATTTCTATTATTATAATTTTAAATATTCATTTTAATTATTTATTAGTTTATTTTTATAGAAATATTTATTACAAATTAAAATATGAGAGCGACATATATATTTAAATAATTTATTTTGAATCAAAAAAAATATTTGCTTATAAACAAGTAAAAATTTAAAATTAAAAATTATAATCCGGTAATATATTTTACTTTAATTTGAATCAATTTAGGTTTTTTTTAATATATTTAATTAATATCAATCTTTTTATTAATAGTTTATTAATTTAAATTTTAATCATTATTATATTATCTATCAATAAATTGTTTATATTGAATTTATATGATATATAATTTAAATATTATTATAACTAAATTGTATTCACATTTCAAAAAATATTAAATATTATTATATTTTCAAAGGTTATAACCTGTGAAAAATGAGAAAAAATTACAATTTTTTTGTTATTTTATTGTTTAAATAAAACTAAACCACTAAATTCCTAAAAACATAAATTCCTAAACTCCTAAATGACAAAACCTTTAAATACTTAAAGCATTAAAATGATGAAAAAACTAAAAAATTATTATTAGTAAGAAATTTTACTTTGATTTTGAATAATTTTAGGTTTTTTAATTATATTTTAATTTATATCGATCATATAAATAATAGTTTATTAATTTATTTTTGATAATTGATATAATATCTATAAATAAAATTGTGTTATATTAGTTTATATTATATATAGTTATAAATTTATTATTACTAAATATTGATTCACATTTTTAAAAAAAAATTTAAAATTATTATATTTGAAATGTTATAACCTTTAAAAATATAAAAAATATCAAAAATAAATTTTTTGTTATTCATTGTTTAAAAAAAACCTATAAACCACAAAATGCGTAAATACTTAAATCAATAACTTCTAAATCTTGAAAACCTTAAATAGA